>ANCB02000288.1:0-70063 GCA_000331835.2 Trichoderma hamatum GD12
CAGCCAATCCGCGCTAGATCAAGCACCGACTTGAAGCTTCTGCAGTCTAGGGCGTTTGGCGGAATGAGGAGAAGGGCATCACATTACATCATAAGCCTTACCAGCAATGCTCCGTAGCCATGCAGCACTCCTCCATCATCTCATCGCCAGCGTCGGCATCAAATACAACACTGGGCAGCGTCTATTGGCACAGTGGCACAGTGGCCCGCTAAATCCATGCAGCCCCGCGGAAGTGGGTCGAGGATAGCGGGGACAACTAGCGCCCGCCCGCTAGCCAAGGACTTGGTGCCTGACAAGCAACCTCCGGTGTGGGGAATTATTCAACAGTCTCTCAGCGACACGTAATTCTCTAGGATAGTATAGGACATACAGTTTGGACATTAGACCAGATATTCTATTGTCTAGGTATGGCCTATAGAAGAATAGGAAAAACCTATCAACTAAAGCAAGGCGAGTGTAAATACGCAGTTCATGTATTAATATTAAAGCATGGACTCTGCACTGATGTGGGCCGTGTTCCGTCGCCAGCTACATGTATTCAATGTTCTTTTCAATGCCAGATACCCCTCTCCTTCCTTGAGGTAGTATTGTATCTGCCGCCTAATCTACGACCGAGAAGCGAGATTCACCGTACGGTTCGCCGCAAGTACTTGGAGGTCATGAAGAATGCTTTGCATCAGGCTTTCGACTGTGTTTGCGAGGGAGATGGCCTTTATGGCCTTTGCACAGCGGCTTATAAGCGAGGTATTGGCATCGGAAATGACGCTTTGCAGAATGTTTTGGATATTAATCGCTTTGTTACGGCAACTCTCAAGCATCCTGGATAATGCAATGTATTGCTCCAGATCCTCCCCGGCTGCAGCTAGCCACTGAAGTGCTACCTCCAATGTGTGTTGTATTGCAGGAAGGCGATCGGCTACATCGCGAAGCGACCGCGGCAAGCTCGAGGTATCATAAACGGCGTCATATAGCTGGGTAGAAACGTCGAAAATGTTGATGATACCTGAGATAAGCCCTTTCAGATCGACGTTTATCATCGTTTGAGAAGAGTACCTAAGATGCAGGGTACTAGAACGGGTGGCTTCCTAGGTCGCGCAAAGATAGGGTTGAAGTCTTAGCTGTGTATAGTTATGTAGAGATTAAAGAAAGATTTAGAAGTCAGTCTCGTTTGAGAGAGGCAATGTAAACAATATATATGAGAGTTCAAGCATAGCCATTTTCATCCAGTGACATATGCAACAAGGTATTTGATACAGTTCAAGAGTGTTCTATCAAACTGACAGTGGCATTCAGTAGACCATATGATGTATCATTTGGTGGTACAAGATTACAGCGTTTGCACAGACAGTGAAAACGGTGAACATCAACCATCTAGGAATCACAGTATCCGTAAAAGAAGCGCTGGGCCGTGTTCAGATAGAATCCGGTTGGTATTAGCGGGAAAATATGGGCCAAAGGAAATATCTCAAACGCATCATGAGATAGCGGTGTATTAGGCGCAATAAATCCCTGCATTCTTGTTCATGTTGATTAGCGAGGTAATCTATTTCTTGTAGATCTCGTGCCTTGTCAGTTTTCCCCGGCAGTTATGACTGGTGATACAAGGCAGTTTGGGTTTATGGGAATGAATACAGGGCTTTTGAAATTTATCCGAATGATTCTAGCCCGAGAAGATGCTGCAACATTAACATAATCCTACGTCTTGAAATGTACAAAATGGGGCCCAGGAGAATGACACTTGAACATGACTCATTCTTTGCATCGGGAGACTGCATATGGCGTGGGTATTTTTAAAGTAACACAAAATCAACACATATATGAACAAACAGAGCTACGCTGCATGGTCGAGAGTAAAGATAGATCGCATCGATAGCGTGTATAGTCGATTTTGAACACAAAAATGGGTTTAATTGCCCACTTGTCAACCCCTCTTAGGCAGTGTTTACATCCCATATGATGATAGGGGTGTGATAGATCTGTCTACATGCACAGGCCATAATAAGACTAGCGAGTGAAGAGGCAATGGCAACGCGGCTTCGTGCAGGCTCCCCTCCACACATAGGCATTCGGGAGCCTGAAGCTAATAAATATAAAAAAATAGAAGAAATTATAATAAGCTATAGTAAGCTGCGAGTTATACATATGTATTTGGCTTAAAAGCAGCTATAGAAAGAACACGGTCATCTATTCTAGCAGCTGGACAGTGTAAAAGAAACAAAAAGAAACACCAATTTTTCTTTGTAATGAGCTAGACTTCTATAATTTAACAGTGTACTTTTCTCTATAAATCTGTGCACAAGTGCCAAGTCAATTCCTCAACCAATCCTTTCTTTTTTTTTTATACAGCAGCAGCAGCAGCAGCAGCAGCAGCAGGCTATATCTGATCTGGATGATACCTACACTATAAGTCATGCCTATTACGAATTAGTGTTTCGTTAGTTAATATAGGGTAATTCACAGAATACAAACTGAGATTCTACTTTATGCTAGCGGGTTAGCCAACCTATGGGTTACGGGCGATGTAGTAGTCACGTAGCTAGTAACGAGACATGCTAAGCCAATCTTGATATCATGATAACAACTAACTACCTATCAAAGCTATCGTAATGAGCGTAAGAACGTAAATGTATCTATCTAGCTCGCTAGATGAAACTCGCCTGCTGAGTCTGTCGAATAGATCCTGATTGATGGACCGGTTTACTAGATAATTCAGAACATCCTCTCATTGGGACCTATTTCCACAACCTATGATGATAGGTTGCAACGACAGTACCCTTAGCCATCTAAACTGAACCAGAATCACTGGAAGGGTAGTTGTAGCCCTCAATCGTAGGCTGCCTCTTCTCAGCAGCGGGGACATCGCTGGAGGGGTAGTTATAGCCTTCGATCTTGGGGTCTCGCTTCTCAGCAGCTGGGACATCGCTGGAAGGGTAATTATAGCCTTCAATCTTAGGCTGCCTCTTCTCAGCAGCTGGGACATTGCTGGAAGGGTAATTATAGCCTTCAATCTTAGGCTCCCTCTTCTCAACAGCTCCTGCGCCGCCTTTGCTAATAGCAAGAGCCGCAGAAGAAGAGGCAAGGGCACCAATAACAACGGCGCTGAGCTTGATGAAATGCATGTTGTGTTGTGGAATTTGTGTAAAAAACTAAGATAGTAATTATAGTTGGAGATTTTGGGGCTTTGCGTTGCAAGGCTTGAGAGTGAGAAACTTGTTAGGAATGATGAAAATGAAAAGATCCCAGTGCCGGAGCAAGAGGCTGCTTAAATACTTTTCAGTATCCGCATGCAAGATAACTCTCTCTCCGCTGAGATAAGAATCCACACTCTAAAGACTCTATACGCGCTTAGTATAGATTCTCAGTTGAAACAACCCCTCTCCTCATATCTACTCTAAATATATATTACGTGGGGTAAGACAAAGAGACACGTTGTTTAGGACACAAGTGTATTACCATATTCAGATAAGGAAATATAGTAGTTTATCAGTGCCGGAGTAAGACAAAGAGACGCTATTCATGAGACAAATATTTGATATACGCTGATAAGAAAAATGCAGTAGCATGGTAACGCAGAGTATTACGTGGGTTAAGGCAATTGGATACACAAATACGGAGAATGTGGTAGCATGTTAACGCAGATTATTACGTGGGTTAAGACGAATGGATACACAGATAAGGAGAATATAGTAGTATGGTAACCCAGAGTATTGCATGGGTTAGAACAAATAGATACACTATTCATGAGACAGGCGGTTTAGTAACATATATAAAAAGGTATACTAGTTTTTTTTAATATAAGATACTATATGGTCTACGTCATCCATTAGATATAAACTGGTAGTCTGCCACCCCTTGTTTTAGATATATTGTCTCTAAGCACAGGAGTCAAGTGTATTAACTTCTTTTGTAAAGAAAGCATAAAACCATGGTAAGATCAATATTATAAGACTCTGACGTATAGTAAGAATATTTTTGAGACTGACTCATACCCATTTGCTCCTATATCTCTTCTCTTCGTTGCCCAATATCCCCTTCTCTAACCCCATCTTATCCAACACTTAGTATATACCTGAACTATCCAGTTAATCTATTGAAAGGAATAATGGCTGTACACTTGCAAAAAGATATAGCATATGAACCTCTTTATTCAGATTCATCACCAAAGAGCTTTGAGTCCATTCCTCATGATGAGGATGAGAGATCATTGTTAGATGGGACAGTGAAGCCCCCCGCCCGCTCGAAGCCATATGTGAGCGTCGGTATCATTGCTCTCACAGCGCTGAACAGCATCCTGCTCATAGCCACTCTCATCCTGCTTCACCTCTCTAAGCAAAGCCAAGGGCAGTGCAAAGAATCTAGGCAATGCACAGAGCAGGAGTGCGCCGTTATGACGTCTCAATTCTGTAAGCTAGCTACCTACAGGACGAACCACCTCTTTTTAGAAGAACAGGAACTGACGAGGATGAAATGAAAAGCTACACTTCTGGAGCCCGATGCAGGTGTTATTGAGTATGAACAAGTCATGTTCCATGGGAGTTTTGAGCACAAAAACATATACAAAGGAACGCCAAACAAGGCATTGGACAAGGCATGGGATGATCTTATGTTAAGTGAGCTCCCATTACATGCCATTGATCAAGCAATCCGAAAGTACGTTGGCTAACGTAAAGTGACAGCGAACGGTACGGTCGTAGACGCCAAGGTTATTGACCGCCTAGGCAAGCCTCGGGCGTCAGTCAAGTTCACGGAGAAGCAAGAACCAGGGGAGAAATACTATGCAAGTGTCGAGGTATTCCACCACCTGCACTGCCTTGTAAGTAACTTCCTCATCGCTGCCGGGCTGGAATCATTTGCGGACTTCGTTGACCTTCCAACTTGGCAGAATCTAATCCGTACGTATACCTATCGCGAGTATTATGATCGTCCGGAAAACAGACCACTGGCATACTCTGATGGTGAAGACTTGCTGCGGAAACATGTGGATCACTGCATCGATATGCTGAGGCAAGTTGTCTCCTGCAACGCCGATGTTGGGCTCGTGACATTCAACTGGGTCAAGGGATTTGGCCTCACCCCAGATTTCAGCACCCAGCATAAGTGTCGCAAGCTGGATAACATTATCAAGTGGGTAGACACGCATCAATCGGCCTCTGGGCCCCCCGCCCTGCGAAAGGATTCGGTATGGTTATCACAGCCACCACCTTAAGTTTGTAGTTTTGTAGTAGTTACATACTGCATTTTTTTTTTAATGCCTGTTTCAAAAATAAGCAAAATGAAATGTTTGAAACCTAGTTGGGCTACTGACCTACATGCGTGTAAATGTAGGCTACGGTTGCGGCTGGGCCTTATTATAGACATATCAAATAGCTCATATTAGATATCAAATAACTCGTATTAGATATCCAGGACAACATACACTCCTCCCGATAAATGACACAAATTGGTCCCCAGCTTCGTGATGGTCTCGTTCCTTTACACGTATCACTAATACCTACTGGCGATAATCAGCCACTCCTCGGATTGATGCATATCCCCGCTTATAGGCACCCTCCGCGGCTCAACTGCCATTTCGGTGGCTGCCGGCCGTGTAGAAGCGGAGCCCCCAACAGCCAAATCGATCTAATGTGTCATGGCTTAATGGGTGAGAATTGAGTTTGACTCACGCCGTCGAGATGACGTCTCAGCTGCACGTGTATATAAAGACACAGGATCTTGCTGTTTTCTTACAGCGTTCCAACTCTTAAAAGGTTTCACTCTTTGTTGCCTCAATTCGCTGCTACTACTATTGCTGTCTTTTTGTTTCTTCTACATTCATCACAAGAAGTCTGTTGTCTCTGGTACGTTCAGCGTTCATCTTGTTTTTTTGTGGGTTTGCACTTTTTACAAACTTTTTTTTTAGCCATTGCTTTGAAGCCACTCTGAATATTTTGTCAAATGCCCAGCTTTACAAAACAATATGTTACATAGTTGTAATTGGATAAATGCAAATTGATTAACACTATTCCCTCTATAGAAAAGAAACTACTATTCCATCATAATAAAGGCTGTGTCAGCCGGGTTGCCTGCCCAAGATGTGTTCTCATCACAGAGAAGAGAGTGATAGAGAGAACACCCCTCAGCTGCCGGTTGATGCTCAAGATGACGTGCTTCCAAGAGATATTCCTCATCGCACCACTTTTTACGACTCAGTCGTTGAGCGGCAAATGTCCCAAGCAGATGCCAAGCTCTTTTACCAGCGCAGCCAACTAGATGACTCCAGAAGTTCAGTAGCCGGTGAACCACTGGTATCAGCCTCGTACAATGACCCAGTCGCAGCCTTGGCACCAAATTCAGGGCTCGAATACGAGGAGGATTCTGACCTTCCAGGCTCACTGGGAAAGAGTCCTAGAGCTGGTCTGGACAGTGTGAGAATCGCAGCTGAAGCTAGTAGAGGAATCTCCAACAGCTTCCTGGACTCTCAGCCACAAGTGACAGCAGAGCTAAGCTCCATCTCTAAGAGCATAGAAGATATTATCGCCCTGAGACAAAAGTATATGGCTCTCTCGCTGCAGCGACCTGGGGATGACCCGAAGGATAGTCCTGACTGGGAGATTTATCCATACGGGGATGAACCAGGAGACGATTTCGATATGGAGCATTTCATGCCATTGCCGGCCAACGATGAAAGCATGACATTTAAGCTCAGTGATAGCGGTGTTTATGAGATCTTCAAGAATGACGAATCTCAGACACTCGCTTTCTCAGCCCCAACCATTCGACAATTCTACATGGATCTTGACAGCATTCTGACTGCCTCATCGGATGGGCCAAGCAAGAGTTTCGCCTTCCGCCGCCTTCAATACTTGGAAGGCAAATTTAACTTGTACGCGCTACTCAACGAGTACCAGGAAACTGCGGACAGCAAAAAGGTTCCTCACCGAGACTTTTACAATGTCCGAAAAGTAGACACTCACGTTCACCACTCGGCGTCTATGAACCAGAAGCACCTGTTGCGCTTCATCAAGAGCCGGATGAAGAAGAACCCCGACGAAGTTGTTTTGTTTCGTGACGGGAAACACCTGACACTCGCGGAGGTGTTTGCCAGTATCAACCTCACAGCTTACGACTTGAGTATTGACACGCTAGATATGCACGTCAGTGGTTACTAGGTTGAATATTACAATGGCGATTATAAGCTAACTTAAGACAGGCCCACACAGACTCCTTCCACCGCTTTGACAAGTTCAACTTGAAATACAACCCGATTGGAGAATCTCGTCTTCGAGAAATTTTCCTAAAGACGGATAACCTCATCAAGGGCAGGTATCTAGCTGAACTCACCAAGGAAGTCATTTCGGATCTCGAAGCCAGCAAATACCAAATGGCCGAGTGGCGTCTTTCGATTTACGGCAAATCCCTGGATGAGTGGGATAGACTCGCAGCTTGGGTTGTCGACAATAAGCTCTTCTCACAAAATGTCCGCTGGTTGATTCAGGTTCCTCGTTTATACGATGTGTACAAAGATAACGGGCTGATGGAGTCTTTTGAACAAATCGTGACCAACGTCTTCCAGCCGCTCTTTGAAGTTACCAAGGATCCTTCGAGCCACCCAAAGCTGCACATCTTCCTTCAACGAGTTGTCGGTATCGATACTGTCGATGATGAGAGCAAAATTGAGAGAAGATTGTACAGGAAGTTTCCCGTTCCCAGGGAGTGGAAGACGAAGCAGAACCCGCCATACAACTACTGGATCTACTACCTTTTCTCCAACATAGCAGCTCTCAACTTCTTACGCAAGAAGCGAGGCTTCAACACACTTATCCTGCGGCCGCACTGTGCCGAAGCTGGAGATCCAGAGCATTTGGCGGCTGCAACACTCTGCTGCCACAGCATCAGCCACGGAGTCTTGCTTCGCAAAGTCCCATTGCTGCAGTATGTGTTCTACCTGGAGCAGATTGGAGTTGCCATGTCTCCGCTTAGCAACAACGCTCTCTTCTTATCATATGATCGCAATCCATTCCCCCAGTACTTCAAACGGGGCCTCAACGTGTCCCTCTCAACTGACGATCCGTTACAATTTGCATTCACCAAGGAGCCGTTGATGGAAGAATACGCAGTCGCCGCGCAGATTTATAAGCTTAGCCCGACAGATATGTGTGAGCTGGCCAAGAACTCAGTCTTACAAAGCGGATACGAAGCGGCTGTTAAACGCCACTGGCTAGGCCCGAACTTTGACAAGCCAGGCAAAGAAGGAAATACCATGGCCAAGACTAATGTCCCTGACAGGAGAGAGGAGTTTAGATATCACACTCTACTTACAGAGCGAGAAGTGTATGTACCCTCCCTTTACAATTACCACAATTCTTGATGCAGATGGGGAAAGTTACTGACCAAATTTGACATAGATTGAGTCGATACGCTGCGTTCAATACCAACGCTGAAGATAGAAACATCAAGAGTGACTTGGCAGTGCAGGCACCAAGCGGAAATTTGCCTTCTACAAGCGCAACAGAAGCTGCATCAAGCATCATGACTCCAATCTCTACAGCTGAACAGTCGCTGCCTCACCGAAGCACCTCCAACTCAGTTGCCGATGCGCACATATCGGGCAGCGATCCGATGATTTTCCCGGGCATCTTGAGCCGGGACTCTAGCCGGCGCAATCTAACCAAGATGGACAACTGGGGCATTCAGTCTACTGAGCTGCTGCCTGCTAGTCCAGACTCTGAATAAGCTGCATTTACTATTTGACGGAAGAAAAAGTTTGGCCTCAACGCTTCGTATGCGTTTTAATAAGATTGTTTGAAAGGATTGGACGGAACACGTTGTTTTTCATCGCTTTTTATGAGCCCTAGTTGGTTACAGAGCGCGGCTCAACACGCGCATTCTTTTACTGTCGCAGTAATATAGATTGATATAGAATAAGCTACTTGAAGCATTGAAGATATAGCGATTGGCTTATTGAATAAACCATTTTCGCATAAACTATTTAATCAGATTTTACTCCGCGCTATAGATCATAAGAGACGCTTAGTTGCGGACTGATATGCAAGAGAAAGTGCTTTTCATCGCGAGGCTTATTCTTTTCATGGAGCTACTCTATCATTCGGCAGGGAAAAAAATGGAGATATCTATAACAATAAGCGTATACCAGTAATTTTACTCCATCAAGCCAATAGCTGCAGCTTGTCATACTATCATCTTCTTGAAATAGCTTTCTGCCTCTACTGCATCGATTGCCACTAAATCCATTTTAATATTTAATTTTTTATATGATTATGGGAAATACGGCCATATACTAATATAGATATGCCACAGCAAAGCTTTCTATACGGAGTCCTCTATACGCCCCCTTTTCCGACGTACGCACGGCCCTGTTCACCCCCTGTCTCGATTCCGCTAGACGCTATAAAATGCACGTAGTTAGATTCAGCTAGACTAGGCTTTCTTTGCGGTGTTATCGTGTGACATTACGAAAATCTATGAAATGGGGCTGGTTGCTAAAATGGACGCTTGAGGCTCAGTATCAGTAATCATCATGATTTGCGCGACCTCGTAACGGAGAGCTGCCATCATTTCAAGCTCAACAATCGATTCAAATCTCCACGACAGGACTTGGACGCGTTGATATGGAGTATGAGCCCATCCAGAATCTGCCAGGCGGCGACCACATCCGAATTTTAAACCTGGCTCCGAGCGCAGATGTGTCTGACCCAATTCACGTTGAGTTATCAGTTGCCAGTCTGGCAGACGAGCCATTCTTTGTTGCTCTTTCGTATGTCTGGGGATCGAGCGTTGAAAAGGTAAGGGGGGATCATTCAGCTATGATATCTTGTACTAGTTTGGCTAATGCAGCGAACAAGCTACCGATCACTTGCAACGGTGAACAATTTCATGTTACTCAAAATCTGGACTCCGCTTTGCGCCACTTGCGCGATGGAGAAAAAGAGAGGATATTATGGATCGACGCCATTTGCATCGACCAGAATAATGTCTCTGAACGCGGTTATCAGGTTAATCTCATGAAAGACATCTATCGCATGGCAAGTGTCGTTGTTATCTGGCTAGGAGAAGCCGATGCGGACAGCGATCTAGTTTTCCCACTATGCGAGAAGATGGTTGAAACCAGACTCGATATGCTAAGAGATTTGGACTCTGGGCTCGACGTCGTAATGGGCCCGAACCGAAAACAGATTTTAGAGAAAGTGATGAAAGATGCAAAAAAGCGAAATGCAGAGAAAGAAAGGGAAGAAGCAAACCTTGAAAGCGCCTTGGATACAGCTTCCGATGCTGCCAGCCCAGGCCCACAAACCTCCGAAGCTAATGGCCCTGTTGCCGACGCAGAGGACGAAGAAATCGACGTATCTGATGCCAGCGATGAAGAAATTTCAGCCTTCTTTCGACTGCTTGCTCGCCCATGGTTTACTCGTTGTTGGGTTCTTCAGGAAGTCTGTCTTGCAAAAGAGGCGATATTATTGTGCGGTACCAAGGCAATCGACTGGGACGTATTCTATATTGGCTTCACAGTCACCATTTTTCTCAGCGAAAAGGGAATCAGAGGTCGCCCAGAGCAGCTCTTTCGAACGGCATTGATACTAATCGGCACACTACGGCCATTGATGAATGATGAGGCTTCGCCGTATCAAGGCGCCGGTCTTCTGTGGCTCCTTAGAAAAGTATTAGCACTAAGTGCGACAGATGCGCGAGACAAAGTTTATGCCATTCTAGGACTTCTCGGCAAGGAAGAGTCCCAAGAGTTGAATATAATACCTGACTATACTCTATCGATTGAAGAATGCTACCAGAAGACTTCTTTGCTCATTATGTCTCAAATGAAGAATTTGGACATCCTCCACACCGATCGTATCTTCAACTCCACGTTAGACTTACCATCGTGGGTTACAGATTGGAGAAGCCTGCCAAGTCCTAGCCCTACATCTCTGGACCCGCATTCGCACGATACAAAAGGAGAAGAGGAAAAAGAGCGACCATTCAACGCTTCGCTTTCTACCCAATGGACGCCAACAACGAGTCCAGACGCGAAAACTCTAATGCTCTCTGGATATGAGTTTGATGAAATAATACAAGTGGAAGATATTCTTACAGTTCCCGCTGCCGACCATACCGATATTGCCGGGATGGGAAGCTCCATATCAAACATCACAGGCTTCATGAAATCGTTATTTCTCGGCCTAGGCTCCTATTTCGACACCTTGGTAAAATGGGAGAACCTAGCTACGACTAAGAAATACTCAAAGTACCCAACTGGCGAAGACACAGAAACTGTATTTGCCATGACCATGTGCACCGGAAGTATAGAGTCGCCTGAACTGGCGCTTCAGAGATTTCAGAAGTGGCGCAAAACGCTTCGAGGACCTCGGAAGATGACTTTTCTAAAGAATATAGGTATTAATGGTGGCTTTTACAAGTTAATGGTTGCGGCTGTGGGAATAGGCTCAGGACTTAGCGTTGTGGATGACAGGGTGTATGCCACAGCAACTGAGACGACACTATGGCGACGCTTAGCCAGGACGAAGAAGGGATATCTGGCGGTTATTCCCAGTCAGACTATTGTTGGCGATCATGTTGCTCTATATAAGGGTGGAAGAATGCCGTTTATCGTTCGCCGACTACAAGAAGATAACAAAAGGGAACTTATAGGACCATGCTATGTTCACGGGATCATGTATGGAGAGTCGTGGGACGAGACATTATGCAAAGATGTTGGAATAGTTTGATCATGAGACAGTGATGAGTAGCGCATCGGAAATATTTCGTCATAATGGAATTTTTCTGGTTTCTTTTTAAAGTAGCTCGTATATACAAGCTCAAAATAAAGGTCAGGTATTAGTGGGATGCCACAGCTGTCCCTGAAACACTGGGCATATTGATTCCTCCTCGACTAACGAACTCCATCAGCGTTGAAGAATTTGTTTCGTCGTCTACAAGAAGCCTCATATCATAGGCCAATTTCTCAAAAATATGCTTCAACAGGCCGTCCATGCCAAGGGTCTGTAGCCCTCCAGAAAGCTGTATCATTTTGGCAAGTGCACGCACATGCTGTCTAGACGCAGTAATATTCCCGACTCGAAGCTGTACGGACGAGTGATATTAGCCATGTAAATCATTATACATGTAAACTAAACATTTAGAGCGTGTATTCTTACCTCATCTAGAGTTAGGGATATTATTGTAGCAACCACTGGATCTCTCGCGGAGCAATCCTGTGAGCCAATAGCCTCCTTTATAGCGCGAATGCACAGAATTTTATACTGCGTCGCCAAAGCAGCGTATTCTACGCAATGGTAGATTTCACCAAGATGGTCGCAAGAAAATTGTAAGGCGCAGTTTAATAGACCCACGTATGATATGGCCATTTGAATCCAGCCTATCCTAAGCTGGTGGTGGTGAAAGCTTGTATCCTTGAGTACCACACACTCGGAGTCATACTGGGTAGTGACGACGGTTACATCTGTCGGATAGAACACAAATTAATGAAAGCCTTAATACTGGCAACCAATCGCCAAAGAGATTAACAGTCACGCTACACATCAGCTTACAATGGTCAAAGAGGTAGTGCTCCAGCTGTGAAAGCGGCCTCACAAGGCATCCAAAGGGATCTCTCCGGTTTGATGTGAGCGGGTCGATAGGATCGGGAAACAATACCGAGGCCTCCTTGGCTTTAGCTCTGGGCAAGCATATTTCTTCTGTTTCCGCTGTGCTACAAGCCTCAATATTCTTTGTTGGCGGAATGTGCGGTTCCACATTGTTGGCCTGGCTGATCGATTTGCGGGCAAGCTTCACTCTGGCATGATTCACTCGAGCAGCATGCGAGTAAGCCCGACGACGCAAGCTTGAAGAAGATCCCTGTGAAGGATACGATAAATTTATAAATTCAATCTTGTTCGCCATTGGCGAAGCAGCCAGCTAGCAGCAGCTGAAATCCGAATTCGTAATCTATGACAGCGGAGAACCCAACAAGGGGACCATTATGCGGATCTCGCTGCGGCCCCGACAGCTTGCTAGGCAGCGTGGGGATCGAAATCGAGCAGCTGAACGATAGACACAATATAGCAGGGTGGGATTTTGATGAAGCAGAAAAGTAGCTTTTCTCCAATTGACTCTCAGATTGTGCGGATATGATACAAACCCCAAGGATTGAGAAGGGTTACAAACTAGAAGCAAGGATACTGTAAGACGTGCTAGACTTGAGTACCTTGTACTCTTTCCTGATTCGGAATAGATTGCCTATCCGGGAATCTCACTAAACTGCCGAGTCGTGATGCCCCACGAAAGCCACTTTGAGGTTCTTATATGAGAAATTAAGCTCAACCTTGCGTTATATACTGTAATCACCGCTTATACACGAACCTTTATAGCCCTGGGCTGCGGACCAGTGTTCATGTATTGTTTAGTGTGAAGTACTGAAGTACTCTTTCTAAATGAGGAATAGAGCCATGATAGCTGCTTCGATCACCATGTTTGGTGGGGAGCTTCAGCCAGTGTCAATCTCTCAAAGGCTATAGGTGTAGAATTTTGTCGGAGTATCTTGTTATTGAGAGAATGGTAATTCTTGTAAGCCTCATGATCACGGCGGAGATTGATTCTCCGCTGAATAGCTGTGGACATTTTCCGCTTCGCTAAGGACGTAATACGGCGATTGAAAGCATATAAATATTCACAAATCACCCGCTTATAACTCAAAGATTCTTTGTGCGACTCTTAAATACAGCTATTCATACTTTTGCTTTCCTCCTTTCAACTCTTAATCTACAATGGCGGCCTCTAAGATCTCACAGGCCAGCGTCGCCATCATCATCACCAGCACTCGAACACCTAGAGTTGGGCCCAAAATCGCAAACATTGTCAAAGATATCGTCGAAGAAGCAGATAAAAACGAAACGAAACTCTCTTTAGTCGACCTTGCAGACTTCAAGCTACCCATCTATGACGAGACCGTTCTTCCCTACCAGGTCCCCTCGCAAGCATCCTACGCAAATGAACACAGTCGTCGCTGGAGTGCTGAGATCGCCAAACACGATGCTTATATTCTCATTATTCCAGAGTACAATTATGGCATGGCTGGAAGCACAAAAAAATGCCATTGACTACCTGAGAAACGAGTGGATGGGCAAGCCCGCGGCCATTGTTAGCTATGGTATGACCGGCGGTAAAAACGCTTCCGAGCAGGTCAAAGTGTCCCTTGAAGGAACTGAGATGTGTGTGAGCCCTACAAGGCCTCAGTTACTATTTTTCAAAAATGATGAAATGTCTGATATTTTTACGGCCATGCACAATGGAGAACTCGGGGAAAAGTCACGCGAAATTTGGACGAGCAAGGATAAGCAGGACATCTTAAAGGCTTTCGAAGAGTTGAAAGAAGCTCTCAGGACTCCTGCTGCAGAAATTAAGAATTAAAAGAATGGTATGTATTACTTTGTCTGGCTTCGTTTTGATCCCTGCTCACATTTAGCCAAGGCTAGAATTAGGGCCCCCACAGCTACATGTAAAGTAGATCTCGGATAATTCACTTACCATGATCCTTAGCTAGGTAGATACTAGAGCATAAAGTCAAGATTCTTACCTTCGTATCAATTTTAATGCAAAATTGACATTCCGTATTGCAGCCCTACCTCGAGAGATATTTATGGCAATCTGTAATCCTTTTTAAATCTAATACTCTCCTATACAGGAATGCTACTGATTAAAGAGGCCTGGCAGAGATTACCTACTTAGATGAACCTATGACCTCCCAAGCCTACAAATGGAAACACCCTTGACTATTTCTCAATTTATTTGGCAGCAAGATTCCAGCGGCGTTTCTAGAAAAAAGAGTGATTGTGAACGACTAATTATTGGGTGCTTACGGGCTTGGAATTTCCCGCCGCACAGATAGAGGCTGAATCGGCATCACGTTGAGGAATTGTTGCTACAGTATCCCTAGTACCCCTTGATCTGCTCAATGCAGCACCGCCGACGGTTCGGAGCTTAATAGGACGCCATGCCCGAAGTCATCCACCCTTGAGATATTTTCCACCGCGGAGTTCATCGATCTCGCATTCGCTTAAAGAGTGGATTAAACATTACAGATTCTGATTCGTCCCCTTGGGCTAGATTAGCCACCCCATGGCACTTCCCGCCGATGCAGTACA
The DNA here is from genome assembly GCA_000331835.2 of Trichoderma hamatum GD12. Taxonomy (NCBI): domain Eukaryota; kingdom Fungi; phylum Ascomycota; class Sordariomycetes; order Hypocreales; family Hypocreaceae; genus Trichoderma; species Trichoderma hamatum. The sequence continues at coordinate 15,132 of ANCB02000288.1, forward strand.
CTACACACTACGCCAAGCTATAATACAGCACTCGTATACGGCCCCTTGTAAAGTACCTGTGCTATAAGAAAGCACCTCTTAGTTAGAGAATTAAAAATATTCACTTCCAAATGCTCGACGACAACTGCGTTCGCTATTCAATGAATTTTTCCCTTAGCTTACACGTCAGAAGAGCCAACACTCGAGAAATAGATTGAACATGGGCAGTTCAATGCCGGCAAATGTTTCTCCACTTTCGAGTAGATCCTATTTGGCTATACTAATCACAGTTAGTGAAGGCACCCTCCTTCGGTTGCTACGATCCGCGTATTTTCGACGATGCATGTTGAAGCTCTTGAAATAACATATATTGGATCTAACAACCCCCTTTAGTCCCTTTAGTACTCTGAGTACAAACAACCTATTCCTCTTTGCTCCCCGGACGGTGGAGTAAATGATTACTCAACTCGATTCGCAATTCATAATCTTCCGAAGTCACAGGCAATACCTGATCCAGTCAGATAAGTGGGACGGATGTAAAGCTCCAGCCAATCAGGGTCCAAACCTCGGACTTGATTGTGATGCTAGTCCGAGGTTTATTATCCCGAGGTTTCCATGCCTCAACGGTTCAGACTCTCTTTCCTAACAAGACAGATGCCCATTCAACGCTAGTCGAATTACTACAGGGAAACGGACCCGAGAGTGAACATGTCGACTCGCCGCTATCGTTCTGCCATCGCCTGTCAAACTTGCCGAGTACGCAAGGTGCGATGCAGCGTTTCTATGACAGGAGTTCCGTGTATAAGCTGTGAGCAGGATCAAACAGAATGCGTCTTGAAGCCAAGACAAGGCAAAAGGTAAGGCAAATATCCATTACAAATAAAAGAGAAAGTGATATCATCGAGCCGAATTGCTGACTACAAGCCACATGTCCCACAGGCTCCGGCAGAGCACCACCGTGTTTCCGGCGCCCCGTCACTATGCTGCAAGCGCGGCTTTGCGAGATACCGCTAACCAAAGCAATCAAGAGCCAAGCAATCTGACTCCGGATTCCAGCCCAAAAGATGATATTGGAGAACCACGTGGTTCTCGGTCGTCTTTAGATACGCCTGATACCAGAATTTCGGCTGTATCTAGTGAACAAAGTCTTGCTGCAGATGAGGAACGAATCGGCGTTGAAATGGTAGAAGTCGCTCTGGGGCATCCACGAAGAGCAGGCCAAGTACCATACTACATCGGTATGTGAGCTCAGAGCTCCATAATTTGACATTGATGACACTAAAACTGTTAAAGGTGAACAAACCGGGGGTCCAACATCTATTATGCATATATGCACAACAGATCATGCTATACCAAGACATCTACTTCTGCCGGAAGCAAAGCAAATTATATTAACGGAGGATGACAAGGCCTTCTTTCGCAGTAAAGGTGTCTACTCTTTTTTATCGGATGCAGCCATGGATAGCTTGATACGAGCTTATTTTCACCATGTCCACCCAATCATGCCAGTTTTGGAGGCGGATAAGCTCTTGGAACACTACCGCTCTAAACGAATACATGAGTACAACCTGATATTGCTGTGGTCATTCTGTTCTATATCATGCAATGTAAGTACCTTTATCCTCCCTTTATTGATACAGTAGCTGAGTGTAAAATACAGTTCATACCCGCAGAGATATATGAAGCCGAAGGGTTTACATCTCGAAAAGCCATGAAATCCGAAATGTATTCCCGTGCAGCTGTAAGCCAAATTATTCTCTCTTATTCTGCTTCTACTCAATGCCAGCTAGCTGACTAGACATAGTGTGTATATAACAATGGTGGCGAAAAGAACAACTTTGTTCTTCTACAGGGAGCACTGCTATTAGGCTTTTGGAATTCGGAAAAGGAAGACCATATGCAACCGTGGCATTGGAGCGGCCGAGCCATTAATCTATGCCAAGTGCTTGGGCTCCACCGCGATATTGACTCCGCTGGATACAACACGTCCATAACCGAACGGCAGCGTTCCCTATTTCGTAGATTATGGTGGACTTCTTTCTGGCGTGACCGCTGGCTGGCCATGGCTCTTGGAAGGCCTCTACGAATTAACCTTGACGAGTCTGATACCCCGGATCCATTAGTGTCAGACATGGCGGCAGATCTGGAAGGCATTCCGGAATCCACAACTTCGGCTTTTCTGCCGAGGGACTTGCCGCAATTGGCGGAATACTGGATCCAGCTTATACACATGACGAAATTGCTTGGCAAGACGCTCACAACATGCTATCAGCTTCGACGGCCAAGACCAACGCTTAGCAAAATTGACTCCCTAGAGGCGGAAATACTGCAGTTTGCTTTGCCAGACTACCCGGATCCCAACCTATCTCGGTTGGCAACATTCTATTATTACCATCTTCAGCTGCATTACCAGTTAGTTTTCATGAGCTTATATCTACGACGCATTTTTGGCTAATGTTCACCCCTGTAGATCCATCTTAATCACTTGCTATCGGCCGTATAGTATAGAAACTCCTTCAGATCTCCCCCCGTACCGACAGAGAGAATGGCAACTAGAAATGCAGGCAAAGGCAATGTCTGCTGCTTCGAAAACATGTAATATCGTCTACTCTCTCGCCCAAGGCAATTATTTCTCTTACGCGGGGCCAATGACGTACGTTCTACACAAGACTACCTGTCCCCTTTTACTACTGTACTATCCGAGCACACATGCCCAATAGGATGATATGCTAACGATTGCTATGCAGGCCAACCTTGTTAGTCCCAGCCATGCAAGTCTATCTCCTCAACTGTAAATTCGGCGACGCATTATCAAGACGTCTAGGGTTGAATATGCTAAACATGTGCATGATGATTTTGGAAGAGCTGCAAAAGACCTATTCAGTCGCCTCGGTTTGCCGAGGTATATTCGGAAAGGCCATACAGCAACTTTTCCCGGACGACGCTGCGAGCATATCTTTATCCCACTCTCTCCCCGAACCAAATGTCATGCCCATTCCCGAGCCGATGCCACCTTCGATGTCTATTGCAGATACCCCTCTCCAACTAGAGCTATTTGGCTCAAATGCCTCCAAGGCTGAATTCATCGACGCACTTACTGCAGAGCCATCTATTTTTAGCTTTGTGGATATGCTTAATTTATAGTAGATTCTACTGCTACCTTGCTCATTCAAACTACATGTATCCTATATAGTGCAAAGCTGGACTTTGGTTATCCTAGTTATTATAATGATAATGAATATTTTAAGCCAGTGTTTCAATTCTCAGACAAAGGTCTGCCATATTAACCATGATCTGCGCACGAAAAAACACCAGTAAAACCTAACCAGCTATCTAAATTGTTCTTACATCTCTTTGCGTTAGCATCCGGCGAGACCTAAGAAACATACAAGTCGCTCAGATAGACGGCGAGTACAAAATCGATTACAACGCTAAAGAAGTTGTATTCATCGATCGAGAATCTGCATTTGAGGATGTTCTTCGCTACCAAAAGGATAGCGGCAAGTGGCTCACTTACACTGAAGACAAGAAATTTATCGCTTGCTGTGCCAGAGATCAACACCTTCTCGGAAGCGTAGATACCGCGTTTGACTGCTGTCACACAGATTATCACCTAACTAGATCGCAAAAAAATAGTTACAAGTGCTGTCCTAAAGGCCAAACCTATGACGGCAGCTGTCACAACCCGAACCCAAATTGTGTTGAGGGCAAAGTGTTGGAGAACGGCAAATGTGTCTGCCCTTCCAATATGGCAGAATCTCATGATGGTCACTGCAGATCCCCATATTCACCATCAAAGTGTGAACCAGATGTTTACGAAGGTATACTATCATAGCATCCTGTTCTTTTTCTGTTTCTCATACATCAATAGTTAAATGATGAAGCGTTGCTAACCTTATGAATTAATAGGAAAATGCTATATCCTGAGGATGGATAATGGCCTCTTGTTAGGAAAAAAACGAAAGCGGCTATTATTCGACCTCAGCAGACAGCGATGCGCATAGTTTTGGCAAGTTCAAGTTCTGCAAAACTATGGTCTGCGATGGCAAGTCTGCTATCAATCCTAACGATGAAATTTATATCCTTGATATGCATGGGCAATACAAGAATGGCGAAACTAGTATCCACTAGATTGACAGGGGAGTCGATGGGGCACCTCTCGGAACTACCTCTTCGTCAAACAGTGTCGGAAGCTTTTCCATAACCAAGTGGGAGCCCGGCAAGCACTGTATGTCGGGATTCAAGCATGGCCTAGTTTCAAAGGCTTCACTGCTTGCTTTCGCTACTCTCAACAGTCAGGCCTGTCTTCCTGTGACACTCGTCGAAGTCCCTTGCGACATTCGTGATCCTATAAATAACTGCAGATGGAGTAAGAGCCCTGATCATGGAGCTGATAAACCGGCTATATTCTATGCTCCTTTTGTAAGTCAGCTTGGAGAGTAGTCCTTGATTGGCCTGCTACAGTAAGATTACTTATCTAATGAGAGCTTTGAGGGAAAAGCGAGATCATTTGTTCCTCATTCTCGTGGCCTTGTGGAACCAGCTAATAAATATATCATTTTGGATTTGGAAGGTTATTTCATGGCCTATAAAACATTTGGGCTGGATCTCTACGTTGTTATTCTGTAGTTAGCAATGATCTATCATGTTAGAAGCATGGTCACGCGATGGTATCACTGACATCGCTAGATGATTTGTATGTTTACCGATTGCATCAATTGAATACTATTCTTGTGTATATAGGATAGACTAGCCTTATGGCAGCTTTAGTGTAGCTCATGTCGATAAATCAGTCGACATTAACAACAACGAATCGCTGACATATGTTTATGTCCATCGTAGAGATACTTGATATATATATCCCCTGCAGTATCAAGGCTTTGTTGATTTGCTAATTACACAAACCAGGCAGCTCTACCTCTACCATAACATTACGCAACTTCACTGTCTGCTGTCAAAACCACCTTGCCCAGCGTTTCACCCTCCAAAACCTGTCTCACCGCTTCTTCACCCTGAGAAAGTGGGAGGACTTTTCCAATGCAAGGTTTGATGCCTTTTGCCACAACGTATGAGATGAGATCTTTGAACTCATGAAAAGATCCCGCATACACGCCGTGAATGCTTAGCGAGTCAACAAATAGACGGAATGAATCCGTCGGCAGCTCAAACCCACTATGGGCACCACAGTTCACAATTGTTCCACCTGCCTTAACAGAGGCCATGGAATGCTTCCAGGTCACGGCACCACTCGTATCGAAGACGGCATCGACTTGAGTTGGGAGTTGCTCCCCAGGTTCAAACGTCTTCTCTGCGCCGAGTGATTCAGCAAGTTGCCTCTTCTCGGCTGTGCGACCAGTAGCCCAAACGCGCATGCCTGCTGCCGCCCCAAGCTGAATAAGAGCTGTACTGACACCACCTGAGCTTCCTTGTACTAGCATCGTCTGCCCAGCTCGCATGCCAGATTTCGTGAAGAGCATACGGTAGGCAGTGAGCCAAGAAATTCCAAGCACAGCGCCTGAGACCACGTCAATTGCGTTTGGCAAGGGTAAAACGTTCTTTGCTGGGACGACGAAATACTCGGCAAGAGCTCCTTCAATAATTTCTGAAAGAGCGTGGCGACCGGGATCAAGTGTTTCATCGCCAATATAATTTGGCGCAGTCATGAACGGATAGACAACCACTCTGCTTCCATCCTCCAGCATTCCAACGCCTTCGCAGCCGATGATACGTGGAAATTTGATGGGATGCACACCAAATCCTTTCAGCGTGAATATGTCATGGTAATTGATACTTGAGGCCAGGAGCTTAACGCGCACCCAGCCTTCTGGAGGTGTAGGTAATGGTACTTGACCAACTTTGAGGCTATTAAGAGGATTTTCATCATTACCGCTGGCGGCATATACTGCAAGCATGGTTTTGAGGTTTGCTTCTGAAGATGCCATAGCGAATTTTTAAGAGCTAATAAGCAGATGATTAAGATCGGTTACGGCAGATGAGAAATGTTGGGTAATTATATAAAATGCGGAATGCTTTGTGTAGAGAAAGTGGTTCGTAAAAGCAATCTAGCTTTATATTAACTAAAGTACTAGATAGGCTAACTATATTTTTCCAAGGCGTGTGGTTATAAACCATCTACACATGGATAGTTTTGAAGATAGCGGAACAGTATCACGAGTAGCGTTGAAGATGCGGAATTCCGCGCTTACCATACTTACCCGTTTGCGCAATTCCGCATCGCCGTATATACCTGTATCTCTTCATTATTAATAGCACCTAGTCTTTGAAATCATTAATTTGTCATGCAATCGTTGTTCTCTTTCGTGCTGGTCAAACGAAGCGTATATGTTCCACGTCAGTGCGGTTACTTCATTTCCACCCTGTAAGTGAATCATTAGCGCACCGCGGTACCCTAAACACATGCGAACAAACAAAATAAATGTGCTCAGTCACTTAGTTAGGCTTTCATATTATGATTCAGGCACGCTTATCTATTTCCAAACCAATCTGTATTCCCCTGCATTATGCTCCAAGAGAAAGGTGTCACAAACATGAGCCCTCAGGGAACGGGCTCCGCACTCCGTATATGTACCCACTTTGACAAGGTTATCTTTTATACAAGCGTAGGGATATGACATATTGCTTGAATCTTAATAGAGAACTGGCTATATAATTATTAAGATAGGTCAAATCTCTATATCAAAATCAGGCGTGATTGAGCAGTAAAATTGCTACGAGTTATTTCTGAAGATATAACCAATATTAGAACTGGAGCCAGAGCATAGCAGATCTCAAGCTATATTCTGAAGGAAGTATATACGTGTTAAGAGACAAATACCCAAGTGTAGGCTTCTAATTCGTATACTTGCATTACCGACGATTCATAGACTCAGTTCTGTTCCCTCATGTAATTGGTATATGTTGCTATTCACTAGGGTAGCTAGAAGGTCACGCAAAGGCACACATCTTATGCGAGATGCTGATGAATAACGCTCTATTCACACTTGCTACCAAATCTGCGTTCCCATGTTGCGAATTCACTCTCGGCAAAGTTACGTACGATATGATCCAAATGTTTGAACTTTATTTTACACTTATCGATCTTAATCCGACCACATTTGGCATCTTTATCCACATCGCCAAACTGAAACGCATTACTGAAAATATCTAATGGCTAAATTCGAAATGATTAGTCATTTTCTATTGAAACGGAATCCGCTTCTACTAAACCAGCGCGTTTCGTACCTCTTTAAGCGGCCAGTAAGTGCGAATAGTCCACATAGAGGCAACGAGGCAGAGACATGCCAACGCCAGTACTAACAACTACCTATTAGCTCCCTGTTTTCTATCACAGTGACTCTCTTCGTTCACTTACGCCCAGTTCGGGCTTGTATGGACAATGTAAAAAGAAGCCTGTCTTCGCACCGTCTGCTGAGCAACAAAAAGTCGTGAAACTCTGCGCTGTGCAGAATGTTGTGGTATCAGCACGTCCAGGATCCGGCAAAACAGCTGCAGCAGAAGCTATTATTGCCGCCTATCCAGACTCTCGGGTCGCTGTGGTGACCTTTTCAAAGACTCTTGAGCGCGAAAACTCTCACCGACTTGAAAAATACTCCAACTGCAAAACGTTTACATTCCATGGGTTGGCCACTTTACTCTTTGGAGATACGATAAACAATGATGCTATCTTCGTAAGGCATATAACAAGGGTTCAACTTCATAATAAGCTGCCGGAGTGGAAATATGACCCCTTTGATATAATAGTCTTAGACGAGTTCCAAGACTGCACCAAAAATATCTTCTGGTTAATAAATTGTTTTATCAGGGCCAATAACCAGAAGCTGGCAAGATTAGGACTCCGTCCTGCTCGACTCGTCGTGCTCGGTGACGAGCGGCAATCTATTTACAGATATCGTGGCGCAGACCAACGTTATCTTACTCTAGCTGACCATTTGCTGGGCCCTGTCAGCCCTTACCAGTTTGCTAAAATTCCATTAAGCCAAAGCTTTAGGCTATCAAACCCCTCCGTCCAGTTCATCAACAGCGCATTTCTTGGCGGTGATCCATATATCACAAGCTTCAAGTCTGGTCCGAAGCCTATCATCCTGAGAAGCTACCCTCATTGCGTCAATCCGCTGTCTAGAGAGGTATTTTCTCTAATAAAGGCCCATGGAGCCAAGAATAGTGCGATCCTATCGCCATCAATACGCAATAACAAGCCATTGAAAAAGCTAACCAACGCACTGGCAGAGGTGTATAAAGTACCAATTGACGTAGCAACAGATGATGAGGCACCTTCAAATAAACGGGTTACTGATGGGAAGCTAAGTATTTCTAGCATCCATCAATTCAAAGGTAGCGAGCGTGATCTTGTGATTCTCTTCGGAATCAACGCCTCATATTTCAAGTATTTTGGCCGCGATATTCCAGATGACAGCTGCCCTAACGAAGTTTTTGTGGCCTTGACTCGTGCCGCAAAACAACTTGTGGTGATTCATGATGAGAATGACAAGCTCATGCCCTTTGTATCTGTGGATGACTTATACAAAACGGCGGAGGTTGTCAACCTAACTGGAAAACGGACAGCAATTGCACCTCCTGACGCGCCTGGCCGACCTTTGCAGCGCGGCTTTGATCTGCCAAAATCAATTGGAGTTCGAGATCTAACTCTCCACATACTAGATGAACCTCTGGATCAAATATTGAGACACTATTTGGAGGTCAAACAACTATCCCCGCCTCTACCCAAAAATGAACATATTTATATAGAGAATATTGTGCTTTCAGATCCAAAGAAGAGATTATACGAAGCCGTGGGCGATATAAATGGTTTAGTTGTTACATCAGCCTTCGAACACCATGTTACTGGAACCATAAGCATGTTGAAAGGCCACAAAAATCTAATTGATGGAACCCATACGATGACTCAACAGCAATACATATCATGGCTTTGTCGAACGATGTGCAAATACGAGGCCGACTTATCAGGCTACCGACCGCGTTTTATACAAATGAAAGATCATGCATTCGACTGGATGAAACCTAAGCATCTAGCTATGGCCCAGAGTCGGCTCCAACAAGAATTGGGTGACTCAGCTCCGAATCTTCAGTTTGAGGTTGAAGCCGAGCATGATTTCAAAATTGATGGTCAAGAAACGCGGCTGCGTGGTCAAGCCGATATTGTATCTTTTTCCACCGAAAAGAAAATTGACTCTGTCTGGGAGATTAAATTTGTCTCCCAGCTTTCCAATGAGCACATACTGCAAGCGTGCATATATGCCTACCTACTAACACCACCATCGCAAGAGATGCCTCGCATTATGCTTTTTAACTTGAGGAACGGAGAAAAGGTGGAAATTATACCATATGAAGGGCATGAGGGGCTGCGCCGTATGATCGAAAGCGTATTAAAGCTCAAGTATACGACCAGAAAAGAGATGACCTACGAAGAGTTTACTGAGATGTGTGCAAAGGTGACGCTGCAGGTATCAAATCTGCGTGATTCGGATGAGTAAGACAGATGCTGGAGCATGCGTCTGTGGCAGCAGTTTTGCCGTGCACACATGGCACTAGCAACGCATTCAGGCGTGGAATGTCGTTGTGAGCCATCATTAGTCATTATGGAGGTATTTTGGCTAAGGCTGCGGTCGAGGAATATCAACGTGTATGTCATCTTCAGGGCTCTCTAAAATGTAACGTCTGAACGGAATAGAGTATATATTAATACAAAACCAACACTCACCAAAGATGCATCAGTCCAGGAATTTCAAGTGACAAATGTAAAACAAGTTGTTTTATTACCGCTATCCCATGTATCTGTATACTATCCATGATGTACTTCGGTCAACTCCGTTATAACAATCCCTCCGTCTTCCAGCGCGCACGTAATGAGCGTCAAACTAGATTCCTGCCGTTCATCACCCGTATCTTTATCTTTGACAGAAAATGTTGTCAAATGCGATACCGATCCCCCAGAAGTCTTGTCTGCATTGGCATTGGAAAGAATCTCTTGAACTTGAACAACGCCAAATAATGATTTGGCGCGGGCAGCGACAATTCCGTCTTTGAAAGAATCCCCCGGTATGGCCGTGCCATTGATACTGCTGGTATTAGACTAAAGGTGTATGAAATCTCTGATAAAAATGAGACAGTACTTACCGAACTTTCAAATTAGATGAAAGATAGTCTTTTACATATTTAGCCGATAATTCATCGTCAGGTTGGAAAAATATGTTATAGATGATGTTATCCACAAAGGATCCAAATTCGGTGATCTTGTGAGCCATGATAGAAATTTTCCAGAAATAGTATTTGACAACTGTAATAGATTGATAGTAAATGAGATTGTATCGCCTTGAAATGCTGCGAAGTTTATATACATAAAGCTTTCTTCCAAAGAGGGGATACTTGATGTGGATAGTCGCTTTCACGTCCTGCCCCCAGACTCCATCGCGACTGTACGTAATACGCTCTTAGATCGCAAATTAATTACGGAATTCCGCTTTATCTAACTTCTGAGCTATAATATGCTTCTAAATGATCTTTATATCTGCATCTAGAGATTAAATGCGATTAGTGCGGAACTCCGCCCGTGAATTTCTGCACGGCGGAGCAAATGGGAATGTGGATTTATGCTCCGTCAAAACTCTAGATTTGTCATTGTATCGATGGATATTCAATTTCAGCCAGATAAAATCCGCATCACACTTTCCTTCACGGGTTTGGCTAAACTATTGCTGCTAAGTGATTATAAATTTCTTACAGCCACTCATTTATAAAAGCAAAAGGTATAAGAGTATCTTTCCATTAAATTCTTCTAGACTAGCCAGCTATTATCTCCAGTGAATTAACATATCCAAAGTCAAACAGTTGATCAAAGTGCATTAGTAAACCCAGTTAAAGCATCGCTAATATTCTTGGGGAAAAGGGCCAAAAGCGACTGGTCAAGCTTCGCAGTCGTATCAGTATGATTCACGCAACCCCCAGAGACCGGCTTCCCATCAAGCCGATCTTGCATCCACAATAATGCGTCCGGTATTGCAAGTAACCCATACTTGACGTGGTTCAAACTCGGCGAGTCGGCTCGCTCATAGTGAACTGCGGTGCCATGCCCGCAATAATCTCGCACCAGCGCATCTATCTTGTTGACGTCGGATAGATGATCATGGACGGCCTGGTATATGTACAAAGGGGCTTTTATCGGGGTTTTAGGGAGCGTGTTCTCTTCTGCGAAAGTCTCATCTAGCGTTACCTTCAATTTTGGCAATGCATCTTCAAAAAACATGCCTGAAATATTTTGAAACGAGAGAAGCAAGGTACTCGCTTGTAAACACATGCGCAGAGGGCTGTAAAAGAAATCTCTAAACTGAGGCTTCAATGATGAGTAAATGTCATTCCTGAGCTGCTCATACTGGTTGGACAAGCCAATAATCGCCGATGGGATGAGAGCCGAACTCTGCCCATTGTCGAGAAGGAAAATATCGCTCGCCTTTGAAAGGCCCGGCAGTCCTCCCATCGCAGCACCAGCAACTTCAAGCTCGGGCGCATAGATTTCCTGCATATTGATTGCTGCTTGAGTAGCAGACGCACCGCCAGAATAGCCCCATATTCCAATCCTAGGATTCGGCACAATGCCAGTGATGTAACCAGATTTTTTTGCGGCTCGAATTCCATCCAGAATCGTATAAGCCGTGATTTTGCTCGCAGTGTATGCTGCTTGTGGTCCCTCGTAATCTGGTACTATAACAATCCATTTCCGAGCAAGTGCCGTCTCTGCAAAAAGCAGCTGGATCTGAGTGATGTTGGAGCTGTGAAGAGCACTCTGCTGCGCTCGACCTTGCATGGTAAAAGATGGGCTGCAATTGATAGTTGTAGAGTCTTCAGCCATTTGCAAAGACAATACCTTGTCATAATCAGCATTTGGTGGAATGAGAACTGTCAAGACAGTAGCAGTAGGCTGATTTAGGCTATTGGTCGTACGGTAGAGAATCTGATATGCCTCCTTCAAATGCGTTGGTATCCATCCGTAGGTGGAAATGTCTGAAGGTGGCTTTCTATAACGGAGAATTTCTCCTTCTAAGAAGGAGTCTATATTGGCTGGGACGGCATAGAACGGATCATCGCTTGGAAGTAGGCCCTCGTCGGCTTCTTCCCAACGACGTTTGCCAGAGGAACGAAGCCCAGAAGCCGAGGCCGCTAGAGATGCCACCAGCCAGTAGCATAGATGAACCATGGTGAACGGGATTGGGCAGCCAGATAGAAGTCTTGGTAGTACAACAGGCTATAAGATGTTGTAATTATTCTCAGCACCTGGCCCAAATTGCACCATCATCACTCTCTACGTCACACCGTAAATCTTTAGCGCTCGAGCTTCATTTTATAGTGCCACTAGGATGAATAATAATAGTGATATTTGAATATTTAAGACATGGGTTTCGGTGCTTTTTTTGTAAGTCACCGCGGGAGAACTCGGGCCGTATGTGACACCGTCATACCTCCGAAGTTGTACGAGCTGAAATGCCAGTCTAAGCTCTCATAGTGATGATTCTTGCTTCTCATCGCTCATGTTTTATAGCTAATAAATCATGATTCAGTGACATCATTATTCTTATGAAGGCGAATCTTCTTGAAAGTCTTCTCTTATAACATGCATATACGGCCACAGTTTCGCAAGTGAGTTGTGGCGGCGTGTTCAAACCCACCTTTAGGAACGGCATAGAGTTTCATCGCGACACCATCTTACAAACGCGCCATGCCAAATTTCCACAATGTCTCACATCGCTGATCCTACCAGCCAGCCGGAGTCACGCACGCTATTAATGTTCTTTCTTCTGCCGCCGCGCTAAGAATTTGTGTCGTAGCCGTCATTCCACACGTGCAAATTACCATTCTGTCGGGCTGTTTACAGCTTTGACTGGGCTCCGCGGGAATCGTGATTTGAGACAACTAAACATGGCATGTAGTAAGCCGTAATACTGTCCAAGGTCCAATACTATAGAGGGTAGTACTAAGCAATAGTTTTAGCCCATAATATTAGATCTTGGGAAGTACAATTTGTAAAGCATAATGTTACGCGACATACCCAAATGTACGTTGTCAGGCCGTGATAGCCTCATGCCCTCTTTGCCGGCCATCTGCATTCCACTTAAATCCCATCTCTTCCAACTCTTCTCCAACAAATACGTAATCGACAATCGAATAAATCTCACATCAGCGATCGGATTTAAAATACATTATTCATCCATTCACGAACCCGTCGGGTATTGGAAAATGGACCTGCAGATGTCCTTCAGCCGGCCCTATCGGAAATCGGCGTGGGACACACACACTAGGCCTATACTGCCGACATATATACACCTGACCATGCGTCCGGGTTGATCGTCAATGCAATGTGGGGGAATACACCAGCAAAACAGCCGGACGACTCCAAACCAAAGCCGGTGACACTTGGATGCGATGTTGCATCACAAAACACGCAGGGAGGCCGTTGATGAAGTGAGGGGTAGATCGAAGTCGGGTCAGTCAATGTGCCGCAGCAGCCTGGGGAGGGGATATAAAGAAGAGTCGATTCGAGCATCACGGATCGCCGAATGTCTGTCTTTTTGTTTATTGCCGTTGATTGTCTATTTTTCATGGTATTATACGGTAGAAATAATGGTTTCAACTAAGCAGCTTCTTCTGCAGCTCGCCTCCGCGCTTTCAATAGTCGAGGCCGCTGTCATTCACCACCGTGTTGATGACGTCGATAACTCTTCCCCAGTCATCGATCTGGGATATGCCAAATATCGCGGGGTTAGACTAGATGCGGGAGTAGATCAGTTCCTTGGCATGAGATTCGCCCAGGCGCCTCTCGGGCATCTTAGATTCAGGGCACCACAGGATCCAACTCCAGAAAAGGATATTCAAGATGCCTCAGCAGTGAGTTTTATTTTATTTAAAATTTATAGGGTATTCAAAACAAGTTTTTAACAAAACTCCAATAGTTTGGCCCAATATGCGTAGCCGTAGGGCAAACCCCAGATGCCGGCCACGCAGAAGACTGCCTCTTTGTCAACGTCTTCAAGCCATCAGGTGCAGACAAACACTCCAATTTACCCGTCTGGGTCTACATCCAAGGCGGCGGCTATTCGCAAAACTCCAACGCCAACTACAACGGCACCGAAGTCATCCAGCAGTCTGGGAATGGCCTCATCTTTGTCAACTTCAACTACCGCGTTGGCGCACTTGGGTTTCTTAATAGTGAGCATGTCCGTAGAGACGGCGATCTCAACGCGGGGCTTCTCGACCAGAGAAAGGTCTTGCACTGGGTGCAAAAGAACATCAGAAAGGTAGACAGCCAAAAACTTACTTATAGCACATGCATTAGTCGCATCTCCAACTAATTCACACAAATAGTTCGGCGGCAATCCCAGACACGTCGTCATCCAAGGCGCATCTGCCGGTGGAGGTTCCGTCACACACCACCTCGCAGCCTACGGCGCCAGAAAGGACAACCAGCTCTTCGTCGGGGCTATTCCTGAAAGTCCATTCTGGCCAACTCTAAGAACCGTCGCAGACATGGAGTTTCAGTATCAGCAGCTCCTCACCAACGCCAACTGCTCGTCTCTCGACTGCCTCCGAGGCTTAGACACTCAGACCCTCATAAGCGTCAGTCCCAACGCCCCATTCACAGGGGCAGCAAGTAGCAATCCTCTACCATTATGGTACTGGCTACCCGTCATAGACGGCGACCTCATCACAGATCACCTCTACAACAACTTCGAAAGAGGTCACTTCATCCGTGTCCCAGTCCTCGTCGGCGATGACACCGACGAGGGCACCTACTTTGGCTACAACGCCGCAACCGCAGACCAAGTGGAAGTCTTCATCAAGAACAACTATCCCAATCTCCAAGACTCCCAGCTCCAGGCCATCAGCCAAGCCTATCCCCTCGCAGCGCCACTGGCCCAACACGCAGCCTACTTCCCATCCGCACAAGCAGCATACGGCGAATCCACATTCACCTGTCCTGGAAACACAATTGCCGCCTCTGTAGCACGGTATTTTGATCCTCGGCGCATCTGGAACTACCGCTACAACGTCTTGGATCCGGATAATCTGGCCAGCGGCCTTGGCGTGCCTCACACGTTCGAGACGAGTGCCATATTCGGGCCTGGATACTCTGGTGGGACGGCAGCGTCCTATTATACGACAAACGCAGCTATTGTCCCAGTCACGATGCATTACTTTATCAGCTTTGTGACAAAGTTGAATCCCAATACTGCCAAGTATTCCTCGGCGCCAAGCTGGGATCCCTGGGGTCGGAGCACGGGACAGCGAATCCGGCTGCAGACCAATAATACGGCCATGGAGCCTGTGCCTTCGGATCAGACGGCGAGATGTAATCTGTGGCAGAGTCTTCAAAGCTACACCCAGATGTAACTTTGGAGACTACGAAGTAATGATTTGAATGATAGTGAAAGCATAATAAACCACATTGAGTGAAAACGAAAAGGCATTTGACAATTTGAATAATAAAACTTGCGTTAAATTGTAGCCGTATGTAATACTCAATCACTAACATCATACTCCAAACACTTGATACTCCGTAAAGCTTCATACTCCATAAAGCATCAATATACAACCTAATCCTCCAACTTCATACTCAACAATTAGATTGAGCCAACATTATTACCAGAATCAGCGACAGCCCCGTTCCTCTCATTAGCAATTTGACTTTCCCTCATTGCAAGAACAATCGATGTCAACTGGTCAATCTTTTGCTGCAGCTCCAAAATTTGGACTTCAGCAGGCGACGGCGCATCCACGTCGTCCTCGCCCCGAATTCGGCTGGTCGGCAGCAATCTCGCGTTCCCAGATCTGCGGGGAGATGCAAGCGCAGGACGACCTGTAACGGCCGCTGGGCCAATATCTGACCTCCTCCGCCGGCCCTTGGGCTCTTTGGGGCCTTTGAAACCGCGAAATTCGTCGTCATCGTCTCCCTTGGACTTGAGATACTCGTAAAATTTGATGACTGCAACAATGGGCGCGTGGGTCACCTTGAGAAGCCAGATTCTACCTGCGCGGTACTTGTGATTCCGTGGAAAGATGTATCGCCATGGGCGGAAGAGAACCAGAGAAAGTAGGTTGAATGGTGGGTAAAAGTGAGTGAGTCGGTTGCTGGTCGAGGCCTCCAGCACGTATACGCTATATACGTAGAGATACTCCTCTTTGGCGTGGGTGACGACGCGGGAGAAGCTGTTGGAGAGCATACCGGTAAGTGATCCCATGAGAAGGAAAGAAGACAGAGTGATGAAGATGACCATCAAGGGAGGGCCGAAAATAGGATCAATCTGGTCCATGATCTCAAAACCAACGTAGCTCGAGCCATAAAAGATCTTTGTCAGAATTCCCGTCATCTTACCCAAGCTAAAGCTGTCTCGACCAACGAGCGAAAATGTTGTGAGGAAGCCAAGATAGACAATGATGATCAAGACCATGAACTTGATAAAGTCTTTGCCCATTTCTTTGAGGCAGGGGATCAGGGTTCCCCAGTAAGGGCTCAGACTGAGGATAGAGCAGATACGAGGAATCATGAAGAGAGCTTCCAGAGCCAAGACATCAAATGCCAAGTCATTGCAACGTGTTTCTGGCTGCATGATGCCAATGATTCCTTTGTTACGGTTAGCATTTCATTATCAGCATGCTGTTCCCGCTGGAGGCACTCACTTAGTACAGCAAAAATAATACCAATGAGGATCATAATCATGTCAAACAAATTCCAAATATCAGTGGCGTAGAAAATGGCTCCAGCATCAGCCCACTCACTCAACTCATCGTAGAAGAAGGCAGCAATCCAGAAAAACAAGGCAATCTCAGGGCCGGTGAGACGGGTCTCGTCTCGCACAATGAGAACAGAATAGTACAAGCACAGAAACACACCAAAGAACAAGACTTCCCAGCACTTTAGATACTTGGGCACACGCAGTCGGGAATAAGGATCCGACGTGGTCGGGTTATAGAAATGGGGGTGCTTGGATGAGCCGACAGACATGGTGTCCCAGAAGACAATATCACCGTTCCATATGCCGGAGATGATTTTCTGCACGACATGCTGGCTAAGGAAACGCTTGGCGTTGGCGACTGCAGCAATCTCTAGAGCATTCAAACCTTCAAAAGCAGCGGTGGGGTCATCTTCATCATCGTCATCGCCGTCATCATCCATACTGAGGTTGGTCAGGCGGGAAAGGGATGAGAGAAGCTGAATCTTCTTGGATGAACTACCCACGGGTGAGTGGGGAGATGAACCGTCAAAGGTTGCCAGTACGCGAGGGAGAAGGGGAGCTCGCTCGCCGGCTTCGGGATCCTCAGCAAGCTGCTGTTGTTGCTGAGCCTTGGTCTTCTTATGATCCGGGATCTCGAAGAGGCAAAAGGTGACGGCCTCACGCTCTGAGTGGCGGGTCAGGAATCTCCAGGCTACAATCTCACAAGCGTTGGACCGAGCCTCCCCAAGACCCTGGTTGTCACGATCCAGGGCATAATGCCATTTGAGAGCCCTACAAAGGCGTGGATGATGAGTCAAAAGCAGGCAAACAAGACGCAGCGGAAACCTACAAGAGAGCATTGACAATGGCAGGGTTGGCGCATGTGTCAGTCAGATGGTTAGTCAAGAGACGCAGACAGTCGCCCGCAGATGTCGTGCGCAGCTGCTCAAAGGTGCTGGGCAGCTCAACGGCGTCGGTGAAGTACTGGGACAGCTTCTTGACCACCAGGCGGAACGAGTCGTCGGGGGCAATGTAGGGGAGCTCGACAGCATCATATCGGGCGGAGAAGGGACTCCCCTCACGCACTGGCTGGGGTTTGAGCTTGACGCGGATCGGCATCTCGAGCCTGGCTGGAGCTGTCGGTCGCTAGGGATTGGTTTGCTGTGTTGAGGTGTTGAGTGTTGATGTCTCAGCAAGGACCTCGTGCCTTGGACAAGCAAACAGACAGACAAACAATCAGCCACGAGAGGCCGAGGAGATGGAGATGGAGATGAGACACGGATATATCCAAAGCCAAGAAGAGGGGACCGGATGAGGTTTGATGCGATACGATACGATATGATGCTGGTGACGGAGCTTGTCGCCCTTAGCGCAGCGCTGTGGCCTGTGCGTGGGCGCAGGTGACTGTCGATTGCTGCTGCATCTGGTGCGATACCTCGCTTCACGCGCTACGGCTGGTAAACAAACACAGCATCTTGGGCCGTGGACCACTAACAGCGCCCAGGTATTTGCTGCAGCCGCTACTACGGGGCTCTGATCCGCTTCTAGGGGTCTCATCGCCCACGCCTCAT
Source organism: Trichoderma hamatum GD12 (assembly GCA_000331835.2). Taxonomy (NCBI): domain Eukaryota; kingdom Fungi; phylum Ascomycota; class Sordariomycetes; order Hypocreales; family Hypocreaceae; genus Trichoderma; species Trichoderma hamatum. Next base: position 33,421 of record ANCB02000288.1, read on the forward strand.
GCCAATGAGGAGAGCCGCCGCCATGCTATTGTTTTAGCGACCCCTGTGGCGGAGCGCCTCTTTTTGATTTTTGGGGGTTGGAGAAGCTGCTCGATTGGGGGGATCGCTCCACAACAGCGTCATTTGGGAGGCGATAATCTACAGTATAAATTGAATTGCAGTCGTACAAGATGGGGAAAAGCGTTATCGATAGTTGGCAGCGAATTGTCACGACGATCTGGAGATGGCGTTTAATGCACATGATGGACGAGTATCTGCCATTGTCGTTGCTCCACAGATGGATGCTACGTGCAGATTACTCCGAGACCCAGCCTCAGACAGCAAGGCTAATATCAATATATCATGTCTCTGTCCACTCTGTTTCCAAATTGTTCACACTCATACACCAGGTTTTGCTCTTATCATACCTACGCCAATTCACCAGATGCTACTCCTCCAGATGCTCCCAGCACAAAAGTAGTGTCGGCGCAATCTTGACTCCAATCCCAATCACTCGGTGCCGCCGCCAGTAGTGCACCGTAGTACTCGCCAAGGCACCACACGCGATACCCACTCTCTGATATTAGATATCCAGATGCTCCATAATAGTGCTAATATCGCAAAAGCCCAGATTCAATGCATCGCTCTTGTCTCCAGCGACTAAGCTCGGTTTAGCTGCTGGGCTACGGGCCGTTTGAACAAGGGGCACCAATCGGCTGCTGCGAAGATCATGATGGGCAGAGAGGGAGACATGAAGTCAAAACAAGAACTGAGCTGAGTGCACACACAAACACAAACACACACCCACACCCACACCAGACAATAAGCTCACAGCTCCATGAAGCAGGCTCTGCGCTATGTTTGCATGCAAGGAGAGGTCCCGATAGGCGCGGGAACAGTCACTGCCGAAACGTCGCGGCCAGCTTAGGGCCCTCCAAACGTCAATAGCCGCTACAGTTCCATTTTATCCAAAACTGACTTCGCCCACCTACTATTGTTGCGTTATCCTCTAGACTATTTGTCAATGTGTACACAATAAGCCAGCCATTCACGCAAAAATCCTCACCTCACCTCACCTCAGGCACAGCCATGATACCTATTATGCCCAAGTGATCCCACCAGCTTTGCGCGTATTCCTATTTATATCACACAACTTACCCACCGCGCAGCGAGATTCAATCGTCCCGCCGCACCTCAATTGGCCGCATTGCACGGCTAATGTATGCCAATTGGGCCTTGCAGGGGTCAATACGAACAAGGCACACACTACCGAAGACTACTGTAGCAAAGCACAGTACTACCCGACCTCGCCAGATTCCCAAAACATTTAGTATTTTCCAGAAAAAGCTTCTCTCCGTTTTCTCTTCTCTCTTTTTCCGTAGCTGTTTCCAAATAATTGCGAAATTATCTCCTTTTTTTTTTGGTCTCTCTCTCACTCTCTTGCGCCAAACTCTCGCCAACACCCGCCCATCAAACAACGCCCGCGAAAATGATCGTGGCTGCTCTGCCGCGATCGCCCACAGCCACAGCCACAGCCCTCCTCGTTTCGTCGACGCTCCTCCAAATCGCCTCCAGCCATGCGCTCCCCCGAGAAACGAAGACCATCGCCTTTCGCGAGCTAGACGTGGTGGCTTGGCCCATCGTCGCAACCCCGGCACCAGAGACATCGCCAGCGCTTGCATCATCGCCCGTCGAACAGCTGCTGCAGCGAGACTTCAACACCATCTGCGGCTGGATAGGGGGCGATCCCAGCCAGCCAGCCACATGCCTGGCGGGCTCACACTGCGCCGCCGACACCTCAAACAAAGCAATTGGCTGCTGCCCGAACGATGGGCCCTGCACGACGGGAATCTTCACAGGCTGCGTCGACGTCAACAGCCCGCCGCAGACAGAGCTCAATCCTTACATCTTCACGTGCGCCGGCGCCCAGGTGTGCTACTTGAACCACTTTGAAGGGGGCTTCTCTCAGTTTGGATGCGGTTCAGTCTCACAGCTGGCGACGACGGTGGCTGCCACAGCGCTTAGCCAGCTCCCTCTGGATATAAGCACCGTCTCTGTCCACCTGACGGAAGCACCGACGACTCTATCCGCGCCAACGACGATTGGATCTCGGACCGCGAGCAGGACCACATCCACCCGGAAAACCAAGACGACCAGCGGATCCAGCACCTCTGAGACAGATACATCTGCAAGCACGGGCACAGGCACAGCAAGCGAATCGACCTCAACCTCAACTTCGACTTCGACCCCTTCAGCGCCAACTTCCAGCGGCACCTCAAAGGCAGGGCCAATCGCAGGAGGCGTAGTTGGAGGTCTCGCCGGCCTTGCCCTCATCGCAGCCTTGATCTTCTTCTTCTTGCGCAAGAGAAAGACCAGACCTTCCCAATACATCACGTAAGCATAAGCAAACGACTCGTAGCATTACTCATAGAATAAGTCTGCTGACATTGAACGAACAAACAGGCCATCAACGGAGAAATTCGACGGCCCCGATTCCCGCGCTATTCCTCCCAACACGGCTCTTCTGACAGAGGAAAGGGGCTTTAACGGTTTCGAATCCGAACTCGCCCCAATGCCCCAAAGGCCCCAAAGGCCCCCGAGACCAAGCGAACCCGTCCCCCAGCTCGGCGAGATTGGCCTGGCCTTGCCCATCGCTACCAGCTACGGCAGGCCCTCAGACGAGATTCCTCTCACGGAAACTGTGCCGAAGCCGCCACCGGAACCGGTTGTAGAGGAGGATGATCTCCGCCCATATAACCCGCGGAGAAGAGGCGATGGAGATGGTGCGTCTTTCTGGTCACAGACAAGATCGGAAAGTCGGTCTCGAGGCCGGCCATATGTTTAGAGGAGGTGAAGCGGCTCAGTCTTATTTGATACCCCCCAGAAAACGTTCCTTTTGTATGACCTGGAATACAAGGCGGCAGCGGTCACTTTGGATACCGCTTTATCTTAATATTTAAACCCGACTCCTTCGACATAATCTCAAACATCACTTTATCCAAACCGACATTCTCGAACGAAATTTGGCCCCCCTCAAGTAGTTTTTTTTACAATAATCCTAGTTGGCATTGGAGGAGGTACATTGGAAAGTGCAGACTTTTGCGTTTGTTTTATTTTCTGCGCGTTGGGTACATTATTGTTTTGTCCATTGAACATGGCTAAATGAGAGAGGAATTAGCATGATACATTAGGTACATAGTAGAGAGGCGTTTAGGAGATACAGCATCACATACGTGAAAAAAAATTGATATAATATTTCATACACATGCTCATGGTATTTACAAACTCTATTTACAAACTCTTTCATCATTCATATAAATGTTTGCGAAGTAATAGGCAGACACACAAGGAATTACCTCTCTAAGCTTCTAAGCTTAGTCCTCCAATGGACCAAATCCTCAAAGACGATTCGTCAAAGACCTGTCTATGGTGAGATTCTTCATCACTGGTAGCATCTGCCCCTCTGCTTTCTCGCGGGTATCCCCAGCCTCCCGAGCAGGTGGCTGCTACAGAGCCGCTAGAGTGCACGATTGTGCTTCCTACTGGAGATTCGTGTGCCTTCCACGTCCAAGTAGGCTCTACAACATCGTTCCTCATACCAACCTCTTCCCATACTGCCACTGAGCCGTCCTGTGTTCCAGCCCAGACCTCAAATCCAGTCTCTCCCTGGAACACATCAAAGTGAAGCCGCTGTTGGGTGGTAGCCCTACGACCCTTGAGCACAGCCAAGAGCTGTCCAGTGCCCCGAATGTCGTAGACCAACAGCCCGTCTGCCTGGCGCTCATTCACGACTAGATACCGCCCGCAGGGGCTCCATGCCGTCTGCACGATTCCCTGGCCTCCCAGGCTGACGTGAAACGCCTTTTCATCCGCATCAGCGATCGACCAGTTCGCAACAACCCTATCAGTGCGGTGGATATCGTACGTCCCCATCCAGCGGGTCCAGGTGCCGGCCGCCAGGATGGATCCGTGGCCGCTGGCATCGGCCGGAGGCGAAGCTGCCAGGGCGGCCACGGTGCCCTTCATGCCAACGCCGCTACCCTTGGAGATGTGTCGCCGGGATGGAATCGTCGGGATGGTCAAGGTTGGGCCATCAGAGCAGTGGCCAGATGCGTCAAAGAGATCGATGCGGTTCGCTGAGCCACAGATGAAGTGCGTCCCGGGATATTCCCACAGCAGAGAAGCGGGGGAGATGTACTGCTCAGACTCCATGCGGATGAGCTTATAGGTGTAGAGGGGCCGACTTGCGACATCCTCCGCGGCATCAGCATCATCGGGCTGGGGGAACGCGTGGTACAGGTGTAGGGGGTGATCTCGGCATCCCACCAGGAAGGTCTGAGAAGCTGGGTTGGCCAGGGAGAAGTAGGGCGCACTGGCGAGGGTCTGGGTGGGTTCCGGGAGCTTGATGCTGGCTTGACGGGCCAAATGGCGAGGTTCTCCTGCAGGCTGCAGGAGGTCTGCGGGAAGAATGAAGGACGACACGGTTTGGTCAGAAGATAACGCGAGGATGGAGGTACCGTCGGCTGTCCATTGGGCGGAAGTGTAAAAGCGCTGGGTTTGGGTGCTCGGATCGAGAGAGGCCTTTTCAGGAGAGGAGGTCTCACGCTCTGGTTCACTGGAGCTTCTGCTTCTGTCTTCCGCCTGGCTTAGTGAAGGGCTTTCATCTGGCACCGATGTGATCACGCTTGTATTTTCATTGATGAGTCGCTCAGCAAGCAGGCGGGTTGGGGGCGCCGTCTTCTCATGCTGCTCGTCATGCCGGTCCACGACACAAGATGCGTCTGCTTCTCCTTGGGCCATGATTCCGCTGGTGCTGGCATTGCTGCCCCGGTGGGCAAGGCTTGTCCGACTCCACATTCACCACTGCATGATCAATGGAGGAAGAGAGCCTTTCTTCTAATCGGCTGGGATAAGCCCAATGACGCTGGGTTCCGGTTGAGATTGAGATCCTGGCAGCGGTGCTGGAATTATATGCAAGGGGGGTTGCTTTAAGATTAGCAGATGGCAAAAAAAAACATGGACGCTAAAGGAGATGGTTAGAACGAAAAGACACCCAACGCAAGTATCTAGCGCGTACTCTGTACGAATGGGCCGTGCCTAGATCTAAATTGCCCGCCGCCAAACGACGTCATTTCGGCCGTAGCGCTGGGGACGGTTTGTACTTGATACTAGCCGCATACCACGATCTCGGGCTGTATCGATCCAGCGCCTTATCGACTCTCCCTGCTTTCAATGGCCAAGGAGGATTCTAAGCTGATTAATGTCTTGGGCAAACAAACCATCCAACAAATGCCATCGTCTTTGGAAGGTAGTACTAGTAGTAGTTCAAAGGTGGTGATGTGTGTGCGCCTCCTGGGCTTCGGATACGGGGTACATTAGCTTCGGGGCTTTCAGAGGACGGAAAAGCTGCCCAGTGGCTCCAGCAGTGCCAATCAACTGCGTAGGGTCGCAGTGCAGATTGCCCTGGTCGAGAGAAGCTGGCGTGATAATGATGCCAGCGCCAGCACTTTGGGTGCAGCAGCGCCTGGCTGTACATTTCACATGTCTGCACTTTGTGCGGTTGGTATAAGCTCTCTTGCTCAGCAACCGTACCTACTAGTACCTATAGTAGTAGTGTTTTTGCTGCTGCTGCTACCTCCTCCTATTAGGGGCAACAGATGAGATGAGACAAATACCTACCTGTACCGACCTACCTCTTGGGCAGAGATACAGCGCGTGCCGCTGCGGGCTGAGGACTCGCCTGAAGAACCGCCCGCAAGCAATGTCCAGGTGCTCATACGAACGGGTAGTTAGTACATGTTTTGATGTCAGATACTAATCGATAGCGGGAGTTACATGACAGGCTCAGCGAGTACAGGCTACTTACAAGTACTACATGGCAGTGATACCCAAGTAAGTACCTACCTGATGCTGTGCGTGCCCGATTAATATCAACATCAAGATGCTCAAAACGATTCCCATCATTGCATGTGATGCTAGACGAGTTTCTCTCCAGTTGGTGTCCCAGCTGCCTTACACCAACCACAATCACTGCTAGTGTTGACCTCCAAGTGCTGCTAGCGCTGCCAAGGTACTGGTAGGTACCCAAGACGGCCAAGTACCCGCCCCGTACCCCGTACTCGCTGCTAGTAGTACCGCAGTACCGCAGTACCTCTTCAGCCTAGCCCCATCCAACGTCTCCAGTAGGTACGGAGCTCATCCATGTCTGACTCTCCCATCTTCTCGGTGACAACCTGAGAAACCGCCTTGCCTCTGCCTCGCTTGGCTCCTCTCTCGTCGCTCACTTTTGCCTGACCCTGAGCGCATCGCGACCCCCGACTGCAGCCCGTGACTACCGCCCTCTCTTTGTCTTTCTCGCCCGCAGCGTTCCCGACGACCATGACTACCGCATAGCCCCGACTCCCAGCCATATCGTTGCGGCCCTCTGCCTGACCACAAGACTGCCTGACTGCCATCAACATCGACGCCGTGGGAGATTCGAGATTCAGCCTTCCATTCTCTCCCTTGCCAACCCCCCCTTTCCGGCCTTACGCGACTCCACCACGACCGACTCCAAGTCGAAGCGAAGAACAATCTCGAGACCTTCTCCATCAACGGTACAAACAACATCATGGAGGCCTCTCCCTTGGCAATGGCCACGGCCTCCTCCTGCGACAGCCTCAAGGCGCCATCCTATGTCGAGTTGACTGTTTCCATGTGAGCTCCCCCCTTTGTGGCTTCTTTCCAGTCCTGATTCTGACTATTCACGGCAGCATCATTCTCATCGGTCTCCTAATCTCGTACCTCCCCCAACACTATCGCATCATCTCTCGCGGCACCTCCGAAGGCATATCTCCCTATTTCGTTCTACTGGGCACCACTTCTGCCACCGCAGGCTTCGCCAACATCCTTACCGTGGCGCCTTCTCGCAACGCCATTGGCTGCTGCAGAGAGTTGGAGACATTTGAATGTGCTGCGGGCCTGCTTGGTGTTGCCCAGCTCGGAACACAATGGCTGTGCTTCACTGCCATGTGAGTCATCACCCTCTGTCCCATCCTTTGTCCCATATCTGTTCTTCCGAAACTCCTTGCTAATTTTTTGTTCCTCTTACTATAGCCTTATCCTATTCCTCATCTTCTTCCGCTATCGCGAGGCCAATGTGCCCCAAGATGAGCTTGGTGGAGAAAGTCCAAGATGGCAAACAGCTCTCGCTGTGGGCGGACTATGCATCCTCCATGGATTAGTTGTGATTGCCCTGACCGGCGTATTTGCCATTGCCTTGCCTGACAAGCTTAACATCTGGGCCAATTCCCTCGGCGTCATGGCTGCAGCCCTGGCCGCAGTCCAATACATTCCCCAGATATGGATGACCTACCACCTCAAGCACGTTGGGAGCTTGAGCATCCCCATGATGTGCATCCAGACACCGGGAGGCCTTCTATTTGCTGCTAGCCTTTTCGCAAGACTTGGCTGGGAGGGCTGGAGCACATGGGCCATTTACCTCCTGACAGCATTCATGCAAGGCAGCGTACTTGCCATGGGTATCTATTACGAAATTGCGAGACGTAACGAAGAATACGCCCATAGCTACACCAGCAGCGCACCCCAGTCTCCCATCGAGCACCACTCTACGCCACAGCGTCCATTTGCTCCTCGTACCTACTCTGAGGGCTGGGAGCGCGGCCTACCAGGCCCTTTCACAGGTCACCCAGAACGGTACGCCGAAACCGAGGAAGACTTGGACGACATGGAAGAAAGAGAGGAACGAGCTATTGCCAGAGAGAACCAGCCCCTGCTCAGACCAGGCGGCATTGGCAACCCTCACAGAAACTACGACTCGACTGCGCGTCATTAACGCCTCAGCATTGTAGCGGGGAATGCATCTTAGAAGATGCGATGACAAGCTTACTTGTTTCGTTTATGTTTTAGCTAACAAAGATATTTTTCTTTATCTTTTTCTTTTTTTTTCTTTTTATGTGTGCCATTATCATCGAGATAGAAAGTCTTAAGTTTACGAAGGGAATGGGATATATTGCTGCCAGGATTCGACATTAAAACCATCAAGGGTGTTTCTTTCTTTCTTTATTAAATATGTGTACGAATATGTGATATATAATAGCTATGCATGGTCTATCTAGTTTTGAGGGAATCGACAGCATTAATCTACCTGGTTTTATGAAAAGCGATAATATTTGCTTAATATTACGGTGCAGACATCGATTAGCGATACCCTAGACCACTTTTCTTCCCCCTTTAGCTTTTCCATATTTTCAATTTCAAGCCCCCAAAGTGAAAGTCTATCTACTTGTTACGGTTTTCACTCATAATATTGCTTGATAGCTTCATTTTAGAGAACTTAATTGACCAAAGTATACATCGGTGGCGTAAGGGAGAAGGTTTGAACCAAGGATATAGCCGAAACAAATAAACCTCCAGACATATATATGTACTCCGCCTCTATATAAGATTCAATAGACCCGTCTCTGCATCCACTAACAACTTCCATAGTTCCTAACCATCATTGCCAAACATCAAAGTCGACGCAAATGACATGAACAAGGGTCAGCGGCAGCGTCAGCCGCGGAGTATTCTTCGCTCAGCCGGTATATATGAGATAACCGCGAGAAGGGAAATCATGGTTGCAATCAAGCATATTCGTTGCAAAAGCCACAAACAAACGGGAATCGCAAGAATTATAATCGGGCACTATAATTGCTCATCGACAAAAGCTTTGCTTATAGACGAATGGAAAGTCAAATACCAATCGGAATGGCAAAGAATTGTTATCCAATGATATAGGTTCAGCAGTATATCGGTGTCATCACCAGTCTTCTTGTCCAATTCTTCAAGTACTTCAGAATCATCCTAACGCGGCTCGATATCATCACTCCAAAGCATGAAATATCACAAAAAGAAAATGGCATTAAGAAGTTGATTTTCATGTAACAGCAGGTGTTCACAGGCAATTAGCTACCGGCGTGCTAATCTATATTGTTCCAGCAGCCGATGGCGACTTTCATCGATGTCAATCCGGTATCAAGCTGCTATCCATAATATTGCCCGCCATAAACAAGCACTGCCCATGCTAAGATCACTCCTCCTCAGGCTCAGATTTGCGAAGTTGGTTCAGCAACTAATCAAAAGTGGCTTAAAGGTGATCATTGCTATAAGCGATTGAGTATTCAACACGACTCTGGCGTTAGCTGATCTTTTCGCCGAATTCTCTCTGGTAGTGGCCGACGTCTTCGATTTTCTCAAAGAGTTCTTGAAATTTCTGGTCGATATGATCTTTGAGAAGCGGTATGCCGGAGGTACTATGGTAATAGACAAGGCACTGGTATTAAAGTTCTATTTTGTGAAGCGTAAAAACATTCGAGCTCCAAACGAATCCATAAACAGTAAATGCTACCACAAGGCCATTCCAAATTATCTTCTTGGTCTATATTACAAAGAACCCAAGCCTCTAGCTTCCAAGACCTCCGCTCACAAAGACAACCAAAACAGCAGCGTATCTAGAACAATTAGCAAACTCCTTCGTGATGAATCTGTGTACTTACGCCGCAGTGGCTCCAAACACTTCTGCTTGCTTTGCATTAGTCAATAACCCAACACTAGCTGCAAAGATTATGGTAAAAAGAGCAATCAACCCCAGTTTCAAGTCATTCGATTTCGTCTTGTATAGTATTACGATAGCTCCAACTAACAGTAAAGCCGCCAATATAGCGCTTAAATATGAGATAAAAGTCGATATCTTCTTGCCTGATGCATATCCTACTAATGGCCCCGTAGTGGCCGTATGGTTATTTTCGTCCTATAGTTAAATTGTAAGCTTAATCTAGAAGAGGCGTGATAATTGGCAAGTTCCTACACTAAACAGGAAGCCCAAATAATCCTGTACAAAAACTGTCAACCTGTCAGGGGGCTCTGCCGCATGTAGCACCAACAAGTCGTCTGGGTCTTTGTAGAGGCTAGAGCTGTGTCCGCCAAGCATTGGCCAGTCCATACTCTCTTCAGGCCTCCCATGAAAAAAGTTTATTCGAAATGCTTTTAATATCTTTCTATCTGGAGGCGGTATTTTGGCCAGATTGCTTTCGAAAACGATGGCTTCTCCTAATGCAATCGTAAGTAAATATTAGAGAGAGAAAGCTGGATCGCATACTGTACTCTTTCAATGTTAGCTTAATCTGCTCCAACAACTTCATTCGATCCGAGTTCTTTTCATTTCTTGCTTTGTAACATTCCCAGTTCCTTAGCGACTGCAGAGCATCAAGGTCTACCTGGTCTTCGCGGTCATATTCATCGAGTTTCGCTTCTAGCCCTGCCAGTTCACTTTGCAATATGAGCAAATTTCTTGCCGCCAAGCGATTGAATCTTTTAAATATCGCAGATGTTCCATCTCTATCACTCGCAATAAAATTGGAGAGAGACGGAAACCCATCTACGTAGAATTTTTGACTCTCCGATTCCATTTCTTTGTGAGTATTAATTTGAATACCACCCTCTCTCTGGGAATTGAGATTAACAGCGTTGGGCGATCATCGCTTACCCTGGCGAAATATTCGTTCTATAATGGCTCAAGGTTCCTGTATCTACCAAAGAATCAAGTACCCGAACAGTCAATTTTCTCTTTGTGGTAACTTGAAGAAAATGAAGAGTTTCCAAGACAGTGACGATGGAGTTCTTCACTGATAGCGAGTGCAATTTTAATCCATGTGCACTTATGCATGCTATATAGCCCAGCGAGGTGCCTTACCACGTGCAGGCACCTGATTGGCACGACAATGAAGGCCTTACACGGCTGTGCTCTGGCATCGCCGATGTCGCCAGAGTGGCTTAGCTGACTCGATGCGCATGTAGCTGATTATCTTGGGCATCCTCAGTTCTTTTGATCTTCTTCAGCTTCGTGAATTAGCATCTGCAAAACTTTGAGGCCTCGAAACCCGATATAATATTGTGAACCTAACGAAATTATGTATACGCTTGACACGTTTCTCGCGCCAAACGAGGCTGGTGCCACAATGCAAATGTATCCGCCGCTGGATCTTGTGGACCTCGGTCCACCACCAAGAGAGAGAGGGCAGCACTTCGGCGGCATGGTAAACAATGCATATATTCGCCTCTATCTATTAATATATATGTATATATATATATATATATAATGGAAACGATTTAGCTAACTTGAGGCTTCTCGCAGGACCAAATTTGGGATCGAATTATTCGGAATCAAACACGACGCAAAGCGAGGGATAATAACATGCAATCAAGGATACGGGAGAGAAACTTGCCAGGCACAGAAAATAAAAAAAGAATAGGTCTCACTCACAACACGGGCGCAGGGCTTGTGAAGGCCAAGGTAACTAGCTGAGGTGGCACCTATACAATTACCATTTATTAATTTCGATAAGCAGGAACATGAAGTTCCAAGTCCCAAACAATACGCGAGCGATTCTTTTCATGATGTCTCAACATCACTCCAGACTCCAGACCGCCGTCGACCAAAAAGGAAGCGATTTGTTCTTCCTCTACTCTTGGCCCATTCGTCTGGCACATTCACTACGGTTATGGCGTGCCCGGATAGCGGTTCAGATGATAACATTATGTCTCTAGAGTTGGTGGTTAATCTAGGGCTAAAGATGGAGCAGGTCAGCTCCGGTGAATCAAGACAATTTTCAATTGCCAATGGAAAGATCATTACAGCACTTGGGCAAGTCTCTACAAGCTGCAGCTTTACCACTGACTCTCTACCAGAATTCTCAAAGCTTGAATGCACTTTCTATGTTTTCCACACTCTTGCTATCCCGTTGATTATGGGCGTCGATTTTTTACAGGAGACGGAGACATTAAGCAAGCATAAGGATCGACTCGTCGAGCAATCCATACCAGCTATGCAGTCATTGAGAGTGAACAGCATAGGAAGACCCAAGCGAAGTTTAATCTGCCGGCTTGGCACCTACGTGGGTTGTGCTACTGTAGATACCGGATCAGACTTGGATTTTGTTAGTTCTGCATTCGCAAAGTCGAGAGCTTACAAAATTGAGCCGGCATTTGAGCAAGTCGAATTTGCTGACTGTAGTGTTGGCTACACCAGTGGCGTTATGAAAGTTCCGTTTGTCGTGGGGAATATGAGTGATCTGGGGTTCCATGCCCGGGGAGAACCGCTTAAGCTTGACCTCTTCGTGCTAGATAACCTCAACGCGGATATTCTTGTTGGCCAAGATACCATTGAGGAGCTGGATATCTTTAATTTGCACAACGAATCGCTCATTCCAAGCATCCCTCAGATAGGAGAATCAGACATCAATATCATCCGTCATATAGGAAGCATTGAACAAGGCGCTGCGATGCTATGGAAGAAAATGAAGAGTAAATTGGGAAATAGCACATCAGGTATTTCTATTGAATACTAAATGAGAGAGTCCTAGGTGATTGTGGAACTGACAAATTGCAGATAATCGAGCTGGTGTTGCATCACAAGTTGACATGGATCAACGAGAGAATGCTCGACGAGAGCAAGAGCGAGCGCGGATTGCGAATCTATCTGGGTCTGATAAAGAGCGAGCACAAGAGCTTGAAGATGCAGTTATTCAAGCATTTGAAAAGCAAAAAGAAATACGTCTCTCCGTGCTGGGTGAGGCCAACGTAAATATCTCAGCAAGGTCATATTATTGCCCAGTACAAGAGTGTGCAATAAGCGAGGGAGGAACGGGATTCGAAACGAAGGATGAAATGTTTCGTCACTGGCTAGTACATGGCTCACCTAGCTGAATCTACCCATTCTACACGGATTCAGAACGCAAATATTTAGGTGTTGAGCCACTAGGATTTTGATCAAGCCTCTACGATTATTCTTTCTACTTCTGCGCTTTTCAGCGAGTTGCCCTATGATTATTTTAGTTCCGTTTTGTTCGTGTGCTCTTTAGCTTCGCTGTATATAAAAAGTTTGTATTTTATGCTATACAAATTAATGCTTAGTTGAGCCTTCCTCTGCGTTTCCAGTATTACCCTTCAGTACATATACCTTTTCCTATTCAACAAGCTTTAAGACAAGGGTTAACTCAACTCAATATGTCCGACTTTTAGCAGCGGGTTGGGCAACAACCCAATAAGACAAGGCTAGCAGTGCAAGCGGGGGGTTGTAAATGGGTTACCCGTACTTACTTTTGACATCCAATTATTGACTTCACCAGTTACATGCTGAATCAAAAACCTTTCCAGTGAATAGGCTCTGGAATTAAAGAAAAGGTTACCTAATTTCCCTTAGTCTATTCTTTAATTAGCGAAACGACATTTATTTTGCATACTTGGCAAGGATGTCGTTAACCTCCTTATCGGTTGGAGGCACTTTCCCCCGAGAATTCAAGGCCGCGAGCTCAGCATCGCAGCCTTTAGGACAGCGACTGTCCGATCAATCGCCATACAATTTGCAACACTCAGCAAAGGTGCTGAGTCTCTGGCTGATTTGGCTCGCTGGACATTGGTCACCACCAGGGCTTCCGCCAGCCTCACGGCAGCAGTCAAAGGTGGAGGCCACATTGACGCCCGAGGCAGAGAGGCACTCGCAGGCCTCTTCGGAGGCAAAGAGGGCAGTGATGGCGATAATGGAGGTCGAGAAGTTCATTTTAACTTGATAGAAGTGTTGATACGGATAAGTGGTTATGATGAAATATTTATTTGGATCTTGGCGGAAATGTTGTTTTCTGTTGATGAGGATAATGAACACTTCTTCAGGAATGATGCTCCCTTTTATAATTTTGCTATAGTTCCATTGCCTTAGCTTTTTAGGGGACAGCTCATAGTTACACTGGGTGGCTTACAGAAGTCTGAATACAGCCATGATGTGAATATACCGCGTTGTTGGCTAAACTCATCTGAAGCCGAAAGTAGTGAAGAAATATGCGGCTAAGATTCCATCTGATATTGTCATTTGTTAGAACTGGACAGGATGGCCGTCAGCTTTGTTCAATACTAGTATGATCGCCCGAGAGTGACAATTGAATTTCCGATTCTTTTGGCGTTTTGGTTGTGATGGACATTGTGGCTTATTACTAACCCGACTTCCGTCTTGAAGGCATCAACGACCGAGGAGCCGTGGAAAAGGGAACGAGTTAGTTGAGGCATTTATTGATCCTATTCTGTTATAAGACTAATTCGGAGTTGGATTCCTTCGGATTTTGGCCGACAGCAGCCTGCTTTAGCTTTCTGCCCTTTATATCATAGACATCGATTCGTAAACTTGGCTCAGATGTTGGATTAGTATCTCGCTGACAAAGGTGGTGCTGTACAGCGGGTAGTATCTTCTTGTCTCAATAGTGAGTTATTCGACGCTGAGCAAGTAGTGTCCTTAACATCTAGCCCAAAATTCATGGTGGATGAAGTTCTACTAAATAAAATCATTATAGTTTACTATATATAAATTCTGCCTTTAGTAGAAGCAGTAGAAGCAGTAGAAGCAGTAGAAGCAGTAGAAGCAGTAGAAGCAGTAGATAGTTTAAATAAAAATTTTAATTAGTATGTAGGATCTCAAGTTCTCCTAATTATAATAATCTGATCCTATATTTGATGCCCGGCACTATCCCCATCCTCCTTATGTAGAGGATCTTCACTATATGCAAGGCCTGCCTCTCCTTCTTCTTCCATTTCAACTTCTGCTGCCCATTGGTATATTTGGGCGCCGTTGTCTTCTTCATATATGTCTTCACCGACGTTATATTTCGATCTTGACCTAGTGTCGATAGTTGGTTGGCTGTATTGTCTCCCTAGAACATCCTTAATAACGCGACAAGAGAGTTTAATGTTTGTGGATTTTTCGTTACTGTGAATGGAAGAATATGCGCCGCTTCCGGATTTTGATACCCTGTAAAAATACATTGATTCCTATCTCGTATTTTACACTAGACTTGTTAGACAGACATTGAGTAATTGATAATCTAGATTTACTATCTGGGCAGCAGCAGGGTTTTGACCTGATCAAGATGGAATGGAGACGGTTGGAGGAGGTAGGGGTAACTGTGGAGATGTCTGTGCAGAAACTGGTATTAAAGAAGGTGATCTGTGTAGAGACGGCGTTGTTGGCTGCACAGATGCCATCTGTCGATGAGGCGTCGTTGGCTAATGGGGCGCTGTTAACTGATGAGGCGTTGTTGACTGATGAGGTGTTGTCGGTCGAGGTGGCATTGTCGGTTGAAGAGGAGTAAACGGCTGCATGGGGGCGTCTGGATATGATAAAGATCTTCCATGTGTCATACGCGGTCGCTTTACAGGGCTGAGATTGATAGACAAAGTCTTGGAGCTAGACTGCGATGTCGTTTAACGTCCCCCCTTATTAAAATCTACAGATAAAGCATTAGTAAATAGGAATTAATAAAATTCGTATTTAAACATACATCCTAATATACTCGCTAATATATTTTCCTTGCACTCAGTAAAGAATTGATGCAAGATGCTTGGGTTGTTATTCCGAATACATTCACTTATTAGACGGACCCTAGATCGAAGCGCATCAACGGGAGCCACCATAAAGACTGCCACGAAAGCCATGTCTATTTTATAAGGTGTTTGGGCTTTTCCTAAAATTATTCAGATTTCCATAAGGAGTTAATGTCTAACGTTTAAATTAGTAATATAATCATCTACTACTTCTACTACTTCTACTACTTCTACTAAAGGCAGAATTTATACACAGCAAATCATAACGATTTTATTCAGCAGTCCATCCACCGTGAAGTAAGGGCTAGTTTTCAAGGACACTGCTCGCTCAGCATCGAATAACCCACTATTGAGAAAAGAAGATGCTACCCGCTGTACAACAGTTGTTCAGGTGGGACAGTAAAGAAGTTTATGTGGGCAAATCGTCTACCAGTAGTATTAAGCGCAGCGTCATACCTGATAACGAGGACAGGTAGGCAGCAATACTTCAAAATAGATTCAACAAGGTCTACATCTTGAGAGGGCAGGCGATGGCATAGTCGATTTGAAGTTGAGATTGAATTGAGATTTTAAATTAAAGAGAAATCTAAATAGTCGTTAAATGTAACAGGACTGTATGTTACTCGTGATATACGTCTAAAAATCCATGACACGCACATTATCTTTCTTATCATGCCCCTTGACTGCTGTGTCCCTCTCTTCATCATAACTTTGCTGGCTACCTGAATCATACTCAGGTTGAGCATCGTCAAGATGATCACCAACCTCCATCCATCGGTCGCTAGTAGCGGGAATGGGAGATATCTTGCACAGCAGCCAATAAGTGCCAAGCGAAACGAGAAACCCGCAAAAGAAGTTGAGGTTGTAAATGTAGGTGGCGCCAATGGGTACTTTTGTGCCCACGGCTCCGGCGAAACCAACCACATTGATCAAAATTCCAGAGATGTAGGCAGCATAACCACGCCAATGAATTCCCCAAGTATAAAAATAAGGCCCAGTTCTACGGCCATCATACAACTCCTTGGTATCCAAGTACCCTCTCCGCACGAGGTAATAATCGGAGACTATAACGCCGGCGATTGAGCTAAGAAAGACGCTGTACGCAGACAGGTAAGTTGTGAACTGGTTGGAGCTGCTCAGCAGGTTATACGGGCACATTGCCAAACCAATGATGGCGCAAATGTATGATCCCCTGCGAATGTTGATGTAGCGTGGGAGTAGCGCAGTCATATCCGTTCCAGCAGAGACAGAGTTGGCGGCAATATTAGTACCTAGTTGAGCCAAAGCAAATGCCAAGGAGATGATAAAGACACCGAATCTCTGGCCAGAGCCACCATCGTCGATAAATTTCCCAAGTAGATCCAGAGGACTCCAGATTGGCTCATTATAGATGATGGTGGATGAAGAAGAAACGATGATGCCGATAAAGGAGGTAATGGCAAAGCCCAGTGGAATCGTAAAGAGCTGAGACCAGATCGCATCCTTGGGTTTGCGCGCAAAACGAGTAAAGTCACTGTCGTTGACAACAAGAGTTGCAAAGTTGGCGATGGAAGACATGATGCCGCTGACGAACTGCCATCCAAGCTTGCTCCCGTGAAGAGTGCTAGGCTGTCTGATGATGGGGCCGACACCGCCAGCTCGGACACAGGCCCAAATCAAGAACGCGATACCCGCGACAGGCACAAAATAGGCTTTGACGGTGAATAAATGGCGAACCTTGTGCACGGGGAACCACAATGCTGGCAAAGAACACAGCCAAAATATGACGAAGGAAACATACTCGGGCGTATTGGTGGCGCTGGTACCGAAATTTCCTGGCATTTTGGAGCTGTCCCAGGATTTCCAGATGGAGCGAATCATAAGATAGACGCAGGTGCCGCCAATGTAAGCTTGAACTCCATACCAAATGCACGCTGAACGAAAAGCTGTTAGCAGGCGATATAGTACGGGACAAATAAACGTCCCTCATCAAATGGAAGTAAAGTAAAAGTAAAAAAAGTAGCCCGTATCATAATATTCACTTACCCATAGCGGCGCGATTAAAAACTGGCCATAGACTCCCCCAGATTCCAAAAGATGCACGACCAATGACTGGGAAACCAATGTGGTATGTGGCTCCGATTCGTCCAGTCGTGACAATAAAGCAGGCGGCTATAGAATAGCCTAGCCAGACACATATCCACGCCTGCCACCAGGACAGACCAGCGATGATCATGGAAGAAGAAATCATCCACGTGTTGATGTTGAAGGAGTCTGCAATCCAAAAAGCAACAAAATTCCAAGGCCCCCACTGCCGACGCTCTTTCTCGACGGGTTTAAGGTCATAATTGACGAGCTAGCAAGAGTGTCAGCACCACGTCTCGCTCGTCTCATTCTATTTCTCCTGATCTGTTGTGGCGGTCTCGGTCTCGTTATATTCCTGGAGTAGTCTCTGGAGACTACAATAGGATATGACAGGTGATGCGGTATCACGACGGGTCATGCAAAGGGGGGTTTAGGTATGAGGCGAAGAGAAAGGAAAAAAGCAAGGACCGCACCATCAGCTGCGTGGTCGAAAGGCCGGGCTCGGCCTCGACAGCCAGCTTATCCGCCAAGGATCTGAATCTCTGCCGCAACGACATGGTGATGAGCCACTCAGGAATATGAAGAATGCAATTGACAGGTTGAGCGCATAGAGAGTCGGTTTTCTCTTTTTAACGAAAATAAAAGATCGTTCGCAATCAGTAGCAGCAGCCAATGGAATGGCCGACGCACCAATGACGTGAGAACCCAGAGTTTTTCTAGTTGATCTCGAGGATGGAGGGGCCGGTGATCCACCACGTTGCGAGGATGAGCACGCGGGCCGGGTTCTTATTGACTGCTACTGTATGCCGTGCTCACTTGATGGCTCATAGGTGTACATACAGTACAAAGAGCCGGGGCCGGTGTTTGTGCTTGAGTGATCGGCGCAGGAATCGTCAGAGGCTTGAACTCTCGACAGCGGGTGGCGCAGAAAACGGGAGAGGCCAGAGGCTTTATCTACCAGATTTCCTCTTCCGGGCTGGGCGACGTTACTCCGCAGATAAAATGAGATGCTGAGATGCGATAAAAAAGCGGAGTTGGCGACCAGGCTCTGGCGAAACTGCTGATATTGAGGGATGTTGGCCCTTGGAGGTTTTTGCCGCTATCAGCGGGCAGCGCCCTCTCTCCCACCACATCTCGCTGCAAGTGGACACGCAGAGGCCCTGTCTGTGTAATTCTAGTACAAAAACGATGTAGTGGTTGTAGTAATAGAGTCGTTGATTGTCTTGGAAGCCGAGGACTGGGGCTCATGGTGATGCCCTGCTTGTCCCCCCATTGGGTGGTGATACGCAGCGACAAGCGGCGATAGACTAAGACGCACAGCATGATCTGAGTGGCAGATAGCGGGTGAAGTGAGCAAAATGCCGGGCTTCGAAGTGTGGAGGGACCCGCCATCCCGCAAAGCTAGAGGCGATGGGTTTCAATTCAATTACCCCATATCATCAAGTCAGCGCAAGTGGGAGTGGAAATGCTGGTGCCTGGGGCCGATAGCCCGTTGATCGAGCCGCTATCGCTATCACCACCATTGCTATCTGCTATCTCTGGGCGAGATACGCGGGAGATAAGTAGCCGGTACCTGGAGATAGCGGAAAGATACGCGATGGGGCGATGCGTTGGAGGAGATGGCCGCCCATCGGATGCTTTTTTTTTTTTCTCGTCTTCTATGTACATACAATCATAGTGTGAGACAGTGATATGATTGTTTAACAAGAGCCAACAGCTCAATTTGCTCTACAGAGCACTAGTTGAGGAGGGGCAATGCGACACAAGAGGGAATCCATGCAAGGGAGAATCTGACATGAAGCAGCCACCAGCGAGATCCGGTCTGCGCGCAGCTTTAGGCCCTGCAGCATTCATCTGTCATTGGGCTTGCGAGAGTGAGATGCTCTAGATGCAGTACTGATGATTCTAGAAGGTCGAGGGAGAGTTAGAGTTAGTAGAGAGAGGCGCATACATGCACTCCGTAGCAGTGTATTCTTCATCTCCTCATAATTAAGATGGCCGATGAGATGCACCAGACAAAGGGAACACACAATCGTCCATTCTTTACAAGGCCAATGCCAATTGGAGAAAAAAGGTGGTTTCATTTGAAAAATAAAATCTAGTTCATTATCATGTTGATAAATATTCTCCTTGAACAGAAAATATGACATGCCTCGCCGCCTCGAATATCATGGAAGGACTTGCGCCAGCCAAGCATCACGAGCTTCTTTGGATGGTAAAGCGTTCCACGCCTCCGCATTCTTCGAGCCCTTCTTAAGATAATCCAGTAACCGTATTACAAACTTCATGCCACGCTCCTCAGTCAGTGTAAAGGCGCTTTTGAAGGCCGTTTCAAAAACATCCGCATCTGCAATTCGACGTGTGATAATATACTCGTGGGGTCGCGATACCCGATCTATTACCGCCTGGGTAGGTTTGGCACTCGCCGTCGCGTTCTTCTGTTCTTTCAGTCTCTTCGCTGCTCGTATCTTTGCCCTCCTCTTGGTCTCAGCCTTGACTATGAGGCTGATCGTCTTTGATGGCAGCATAAAGCTCTCCACCATCGAAAGCCTGGCTGCTCGCGCCAAAATTACTTCACAATCCACCTTGTCGTCAGCCTGCAGCAAAAACTTTGCGTCTTCGCCCAAGTCTTCTATACTGCCAAATCGCAAGGCCGACGGGTCGTCTTCGACGTCACTCGCGTCGCGCCTTTTTCGATTTCGGCGTATGGCAAGCGCCCGGCTAGAGTTAACCTGAGAGGCTCGTTGAGGCCGACGTGTGCTCATATTTCCTTAGAATAACAATATCTCTTTGTGGTAGATATACAGGATAAAATATTTCGTATACGGGAAACCCCCGTTAGATAAGATTGAAAGCCTTGTTCATGAAAGTGGTGGCATGGCTACGGAGAAGACTTCCGCTTCGCGTTGTGCGAGCGGGAATTTTTTTGGTTAGGTTTTAGAGACGTTGAAGCTGATTATTTATGAGCTTGCTAGGTACTGACCAGCAATTAGATGAGTTGAATCAAGCTTACTGGGACAGATTACCGGATCTACTTATGGAGCCATACACTGGGGAGCTTGGCAGATTTTCTGATATTTCGTATCGATACTACTAGTAGTACCTCTAACACAAGGTGCAATACCTGTAATACTACCGCTGCTTAATAGAGTCAACACTTTAAAAATATATCCCAATTCCGCCAATAGCAAGTCAAATAAATTCACCTTCAAGCTTCATTCAGATCCATCTGGATAATATCCGTACCTCGCGTCTCCAGCAGGCTCTTACCCTGGAATAAGCAGGTTAATCAAGCCAAGTACCGTGATGCATATGCATGTCCCCAGCCACGTATTTGACTGGCGAAGGTACCTGAGTTCGCGCTGAAACTACACGTAGTTATCGAGAGAGCTGCGTCTTATCGTTTCTTGGCGGCGACCAGCCAATCACAGACGCGCTGCCAGTCACCACCCCACCTTTTTCTTTTTATCCCCCACCATCAATCTCCCCTCCTAAACACCAATTTTGGCACGAAGCATCTCTCATTCGCAGGGCTCGCGTTTGGAATAATATAACAACGAAAGAAAAAAATAGGCTCGCAAAAGAACGGCCTACAGGACGACGCACCCACCACCTTCTTCGCGCCAGAATTGTTCGTCCTAACCATCGCCGACGCCCAACATGGAGGATCAACTGGCGCAGCTCCTGGCCAACGCTCAGCTTTCTGAACAAGCACCCCGCCAAGCTGCTGAAATCGAGATCAAGCGAGCCCGGACGAATCCTGCTTTCCCCATATCGCTTGCTCGCATCGCCGCTCACTCGTCCATCGACACGAGCATTCGACAGTCTGCTCTCAGCACGCTGCGACTCTTTATCGAGAAGAATTGGTCTGTCGAGGAACTGGACGATGAGCCCCAGATCCCCATCTCTGATGAAGCCAGAGAGATCCTCAAGCAGACCTTGTTGGAGGTGGCTTTGAGCCCTGAAGAAGATAGAAAAGTCAAGATTGCAGCCAGGTAAGATTCTACTAGTCGTTTCGAATTCTGCCTCGATTTCAAGTCTATTCGAAGCCTGCGCCGAGACTATATGCGGGTTTAAGAGCTAGCAAGCTAAACGGCTTCTTCATATTTTAGTTATGCTGTTGGCAAGGTCGCCATCCACGACTTTCCCGAGCAATGGCCCGCGCTGCTGCCCACCATCCTCGGCGTTATCCCGACGGGCAACGATGCTCAGCTCCACGGAGCCTTGAGGGTGCTCAGCGACCTGGTCGACGAAAGCTTGAGCGAGGACCAATTCTTCTCCATGGCCCAGGACATTGCCAAAGCTCTTACCGAGGTGGCCCTTAACGAGAACCGAAAGCCCATGCTGCGCGCGCTTGCCATTTCCGTCTTCCGAGGATGCTTCGATTTGATGAACATGGTCAAGGATGAGAATAAAGAGGTCAAGACTTTTGCAGAGGAGCTGTTGACACAGTGGAACCCTTTCTTCATTGCTGTGCTCAAAGGTCGCCTGCCTGAAGGCGACTCTAGCTCTGGAGCTCAGCCCGAGACTTGGAACAGCATTATTGCTCTCAAGCTGCAAGTCGTCAAGACTCTTCTCCGAATTCGCAGAGTCTTCCCCAACCTCCTTCT
Source organism: Trichoderma hamatum GD12 (assembly GCA_000331835.2). NCBI lineage: Eukaryota > Fungi > Ascomycota > Sordariomycetes > Hypocreales > Hypocreaceae > Trichoderma > Trichoderma hamatum. The sequence continues at coordinate 55,479 of ANCB02000288.1, forward strand.
CCCCCAGAGCACCATCTTCTTCACCGCGGTGTGGGAAGAGCTTAGCATTATGCAAGCCGCTTACGAGCAACTCTACATCATCGATGAGGTGCAGTCCCGCCTGGAAGACTCAGATAACCTTCCCTATACCCTCGACCTTCTCATCTTGGAGGAGCTTGACTTCCTGAACCAGTGCTTCCGCGCCCCCCCTGTCCAGGCGGAGCTCGACAGCCACCTGCAGGCCCATGCTTCCGGCCACGAAGTCCCCTGGATGATGGACCTCATGAAGATGCTTGTTGGCTATTCTCGAGTGACCCGCGAGGAGCAGGAACTCTGGGACTTTGACTGCTCTTTATACTTGGCGGAGGAAACCTCGGTCACGGCCAACTACACTGCTCGCACTGCTGCTGGCGATCTTCTCATCAAGCTGGGCGAGTGGTTCAATGAGAAGACGGTTGATGGTCTGTTTGGATATACCAAGACCCTCTTCCCAGGCGAGGGCCCCTCGGCATGGAGAAGCCAGGAGGCGGCGCTGTACTTGTTCGTCATGCTTGTCAGCGACTTTGAGGATTTGAGCAAGCCTCTCCCCGACGTTGTTGCCAACGCATACCTGGAGCTCGTCGACTTTTCCATCAACCAGTCTAAGCAGCCGCTATTGCGCGCTCGAGGATATCTGGTGGGTGGCATTATTGGTCGTTCACACCAGACCCCACCCAATCTGGTTGATCGCATTGTGCACTCTATTACAACCGAAGAGTCAGAGGTTGTGCAAGTCGCTTGCATCAAGGCTATTGAAGGCCTGATCAACTCGGGACGTGTGGCCGTTGATCGCCAGACGCCCATCATCGCCTCCATTCAGGCCTACATGAACGGCAAGGACCCCGAGGAAATGGAAGCGGCTGACGAGCTCCTCGTCACCCTGACAGAGGCCCTCAGAGCTGCCATTGGCATGGATAGCCAGATTGCAATCTCTAGTGACATTCCGTCCGTGGACCTCCTTTTCCTGTTGGCGAAGCTGGGAGCCAGCAACTTCCAAGTCACAATGCTGGTTACAGAAGCATTTGAGGATATCGTCGGTAGTCTCTCAGACGCTCGTTCATATGCTGCCTTGTGCGCTCGCATTCTGCCAACACTGACTGGCGCCTTTGACGTGGCCAATCTCACAGAGGACAACCCTCTTGTTACCGTCGCAACAGAGCTGCTGGTCGTTTTGACAGAGCATGCCTCGGAGCCTCTCCCCGAGGGCTTCGTGGCTGCTGTCCTCCCCAAGCTTAACCGCCTGCTCATGGAATCGACCGAGGGCGATGTCCTGCGACCCGGATCTGAGGCAGTCAAGTGGATTCTGGTGCACGACCACCAGCAGGTCCTGAACTGGCACGACTCCAACGGCCGATCCGGCTTGGAGGTCTGCCTGCACATTATCGACCGGCTCTTGGGTCCCTCCATTGAAGACAACGCTGCCTCTGAGGTTGGAGGGTTGGCCGCCGAACTGGTAGAGAAGGCTGGACAGGAACGTCTGGGACCATTCTTGCCACAACTTTTGCAGGCTGTTGCTAACCGACTAGCCACTGCACAAGCCGCCGCTTTCATCCAGTCCCTGATCCTCGTTTTTGCGCGACTATCCCTGGGTGGTGCGCAAGATGTTGTTGAATTCCTTAGCCAGATTCAGATCAACGGCGAGAGCGGCCTTCAGGTTGTTTTGGCCAAGTGGCTCGAAAACTCTGTTAACTTTGCCGGTTACGATGAGATTAGACAAAAGTGCGTCGAAGAATACACACGCGGCCCTGCTTTGAATAGACGTGGAATTTGCTAACGTGCTGGTAGCGTCATTGCGTTGTCGAAGCTCTACTCGCTCAACGACCCCCGAGTAGCCCAAACCTCGGTCAAGGGTGATCTTATCGTCGGCGCTGACGATGGAATGATCAAGACCCGATCTCGCGCCAAGAAGAGTATGTCAAGAAACATTTACAGCATTCCCAGCACGGCTACCCTCATGGACCGACTGTACCACCAATACATACGTGAAGATGAAGAGACTAATGAACCACCAACCAAAAAAATAGACCCCGACAAGTACACCATCATCCCTGCAACTCTCAAGATTGTCAAGGTCTTGATTGAGGAGCTCCTGTCTGCCTCGGGTGCCCGGGCTGCCGCGAACGCCGCCTCTGCTGCCGTTGCTACTTCTGCAGAGTTCGATGACGAAGATAACGATGAAGAAGGTTGGGAAGACGAAGACGATACGCTCGACCTTGCCCTGGGCGCAACAAAGGCCGAGCTCATGGCCTACGGCATGGATTCTAGCGCACGACAACGTGACGACGAGACCCAGCAGTACCTTACCGAATTCTTCATTCGCTGCGGCCGGGAGAACGTTGCCAACTTCCAGGAGTGGTACAACATGCTAACAAATGACGAGAAGGCGAAGCTGAACGAGGTGGCCAATGCTGCAGGCCAGTAGGGGGGCTGCGCAATGTCCGAAAAGTTTCTGCTTCAGTAGAGGGTGAAAAGAGTGACTGTTTGGGAGAAAGCTATGCGGAAGATGGTCTAACGATGATTGGCTATCCTGGGTAGGCATGCTAGAAAACCGTTTGTGGAGGGGATTCTGTCTTTACAGTATAAAGAAATGAGCGGGGGAAGCTTTAATCAAGAGGGGAAAAAACGAAACGATGGAAAGGAGAGAAGAAAAATAGCTAAAGATTACGATTGAAATGAAAGCATCACGATGGTAGAGAGGCGGTGGCGATAGATACCTTTGATAGTATAGAGAAATACGACATATCCAGGTTTTGATTCACTATTAATCCGAGATGAAAAGCGAGAATTGAATATAATTTCAAGTGGTTAAGATTCTTATTTGCTTTCTTTCGAATCTTTTGGAGGCCATATTAAATATTGCATACTCGTACACTCGGTCTCAAATCATAAGCATCATACACTTCGTTAAGAGAGGGAAAAAAAACCTCTGGGTTAAATAATATCACCCCCAAAGCCTCCTCCATAGCCCCCAAAGCCTCCCCTTCCTCCATTAAACCCTCCCCTTCCACCACCTCTTCCTCCAGGGCCCGGGAATCTTGGCGTGCCACCAGGGTTCACCGGATCCCATCTCGCTCCCGGAGGAGCCTGTGGGTTGTAGCCAGACCCGTGCGGTCCGTCTCCTCCCCAGCCACCTTCGCCTGTGAAGAGCGGATCATCAAACGTCGGGTACATTCCTGAGAAGCCGCCTGGATGGGGGAGGCCTCCGCCTACAAATGAGCCTCGTAGCGGATCATGAGGCCCAAGGCCGGGAGGGTTGAGGTCATCGTGGCCAATGTAGCTCGGAGGCATTCTCAATCCGCCCATGACACGGCCAGGAGGGCTGTTGATTTGGTGTTCGTCTTCAAAGCCAGGAGGCGGAAAGTCCGCGGGCGGAGGCCGACGGTGAGCATTCCCGGGCAGCAATTCAGGACGAGGATAAGGCATATCCCGCGGAGGCCGATTGCTCGCGGGTCTGTAGGGAGCGCTGGGATCGCCGCGAGCTTCCTGCGCACGCCTTTCATCTCTGGCATTTGCTTCGGCTTCTTCGGTCTCGACGTAGCCCTCCTTTTGCAGTTTTGGAATCAGCTTCTGCACAATCTGGACTCTTGTGTCGTTTAGGATGCGCTGAATGGCTCGGCTCGAAACGAAGAGCTTCCTCAGCTTCCCTGGGAGGTCGCTCCTATCTTCGTTTCCATCGGCATCGATAGTGATGCGCACGGGCAGGTTCTGAGACTGGACAATATCTCGAACGGTGTATTCGAAGCGATGGATGTTCTCAGCTCCGACGGCGAGGCCCCGGACCTCGACTTTTGAGCCCATTCGGTCGACGCGGACGACAAACGTCATGGAGGACTGCTTGTGCTTGTAGACGAATGATAGAGAGCCGAATCCATTGTTCCACTGGGGAGGCAATCGAGGGGCGAGAGAAGCGCATTCAGCTATATGGATGTGTTAGCCATTTGCTTTAATATAGGATGTCAGTTTGTGAGTGAGAGCTTACGAATGAGCTTGTCTTCATCAAAGCCGCATAGTCTGAAGTCGAGAGAGGCGAGATATGCGTGGACAAGCAGGGCGATGGCCTCATATGATGAGGCGAGATCGGATGAATCGTCGCCTTGGACATGTGTGGGCAGAGCGTCTGCCATGGACTTGAGGACGGCATCCAGGCTTAGAGGTGGAGGAGCTGTTGTATCAGCCATGATTGATAATGATGAGGGGGCCGCTGCGGTAGGGTATATATGAGCAGAGGATATCAAGTCGTATACATAGAACGAAGTGAAGCTTTGCTATTGATGTCTCTTGATGATATCAAATCAGTGGTGTGAAGTGCCTTGAAAGTGTTGTAAATACAAGTCCAAGTGACGTTGGAGTTGCAGAAGTTGAGATGAAATGCGTCATTGTCACTGCTGCCTCCGCAAGAGCTTCCGACATAGCTGGAGCTCAGCCCTATAGGCGGGGTAGCTCGAGCTTCAGTGGACTGACTAACTGTACGTTGGCTGAATTAGCACTGTCGGTGGGCATAGTTAGTGAGGTGGGAGGCCTACCCTGCCTGCTGGCCATCACATGACTTGGCGTCCAACCTCATTGACGCGAACACGACCGACACGTCTCCCAAGCTTTTGCTTGACTACCTATACACCACAGCCTCAGCTATCACGATACCATGTCAGCCTCAGTATCGCCGCCAACACACCGCCAACGAGACCAACACCAAAATCAGCCTGGCCCTGACCAATCCTCTTCCTCAGGCCCCACCCTCCCTGTCCTCGCCGCAGCTCCCCTGCTCACCACCTTCACCTCATTCCTCACCATTGCCATCCACTCTCTCCTCTACCACCGCAATCTCTACCCCTCAACATCCTTTCTCACAGCCCGTGCATTCAACCTTGCCGTGCACCAATCCCGCCACCCAGCCGTCTGCACCTGGATCAACGACGCCGTCTCCGCAATCTCAAACCAGCTCAACGCCGGCACCGTCAAGCGCATCGCCTTTGTCGTACACAGCAACAGCAACAGCAACAGCAACAGCAGCAGCAGCAGAGTCCGTGAACGATGGGTCTTTGACGTAGAGCGCTTCCCAGCCTGGGGAATCAAGAATGAAGCTGCTGCAGCAGCCGCAGCGGATTCAGAAGCACCGACTTCTCATCAACAGCAGGAAGACGAGGAAGACAACGACTCCGAAGAAGGAGAGGACGAAGAAACCGCTGCCCAAGTGCAAGATGCGCTCAACTGGGCTGACATTCACGAGGCTCTAAGGGGAGCCCTGCAGAGACTTGCTTATGCGGCGCAGGGCGCTGATAAGCTACCAGCGGGATGCACATTCACGCTTGCCCTGGAGTTGAGAGATGAGGCTGAAGCTCCTATAGGTGTAAGCAAAAGAACACGTAGAAGAAGCGAGAAGAGAGTGATGCTCTTGCTGGCAAACGTAGCGAAACCCCAACTAACAACTGAATGGTCTAGCATCCCCAGCCATGGATCCCATCAGAGCCCAATCTCCAGCCCCCTACCAAGCGGAAACCATACCAGGGCGAATCCCTCAAAGGCACTGCCACGAAACCTGTCCGCTCTGTGAGAGCAGACCCTCTCTTTTTCGAGTGCTGGCTCGAACAGGGCTCTCCTGAGCCAGAAGTCGTAAATTCTAATAGTACTGGCGGCATCGTAACGGGTACCTCCTCGTCTGGGAGCATTCCCTAAGCATAGTAATGATGATACACAATTAATACAAGAAGTAAAAATGATTAAGTCTCATCTAGCAGTATTTACGTACCCGTTTGTGCCTGATGGATTCCATACTTGGCGAATTGGTTCAGCTTCAACTTCTCAGTGACTGATCTTGTTCCCTTTTCCAGCGTTCGCAAAACTCCTCAACTTCTCCTTTATTACGCATATATGGCTTCTCACCCTCAATTGATGGGTTGTCTCCCCCTGCTTGTTCAGCAGCTTCTGCAATTCTCTCAAGATGCTCAAGGGAAATATGGCAAGTTTGAGGTTTGATATAAGATCGTGTCAACAACTATCAGTGTTTCGTTTGGATGTGGTTATTTCGTTAATTGTAAATATTCCAGGGCTTGAATGGACGAACTGGACGAGCATTGCGCCATCCTGCATTTATGCCCAACGCAATCAACATCTTAAAGCCTTGTTGTGAATTGTGAGTGATTATCAGGGGCTGCTCAAGGCTCGCGAGGGTGTAACATCAAAGAGGGGTTGAGGTTTGTTCCCTATCCAGACAAAACATCTCCATATAATAGCCATAGTAGACATGGTAGACAGAGTAGACAGAGTAGACAGAGTAGACAGAGTAGACAGAGTAGACAGAGTAGACAGAGTAGACAGAGTAGACAGAGTAGACAGAGTAGACATGGTATATCTCTTAGTATGCTATTATCCAGGAAAATAAACTAAGAAAGCAAAAAATTAAAATTATACTCCATATATCTTTCATTCAAGCTTATTCCTAATATCTACCATCTATACTTCCAGACTTCCATATTAAAACACAACAGAAGAAGAATATAGAAGAAGAAAGCTGTCCCATTCTAAAAAAAAAAAAATATAAATATCGAATCCCCTTTCACGGGGCTATAAAAACAGGAGAATATTAAGAAGAAATACTCCCCAAGACTCCTATAAAACCCAACAAGTTTTTATTTTCAAAAACCACTTCCCAGAACCCCCCCTTCCCTTTCCAACCTCCCCTCCTTTGTTTATTACAGAAGTTGTGTTTTTCTGAGATTAGTTTATACAGCTTGTATATCCATCAATCAATCAATCAATCCATCATCCATCCATCATCCTGCGTCTATTACAAGAAATTTTTGTTAAAAAAAAAAAAAAAGGAAGGTGTAAAGACAGAAAAATACAGCATCAGAAGCAAAATAAAAAAGCCGACATTACCATGGCCATCCATCATCATAGAAATAAATAAAATAAAAAAAACACCTTCAAGAAAGATCAAAAGTCCCACCCTCCAAACAATTAAAACAAGAAGTAGAAGAGAAATGTCACAAAAGCCTTCATCTTCAGGTATATTTTTTCATCCCTCACTCTGTTCCCTTCAGCGCCGCCCGTAGGCTAATCATCTCACGCTTCAACTTTGCATTCTCCTTCTTCATCCTCGCCAGTTCTTCTCCCTGGTTCTTCAGCTTAACGATGAGCTCCTCTTTGTCTTCTTTGCCCTTACCCTTCAGGGCCTTGACAATCTTCGCCAGCTCGGTATTGAATCGCTCATAGAGCAGTTCATTCTCCGCCACAGCTTCCTTGTGTAATTGATCAATCGAGCGCATCTTTGACTCTGTCGTCTTGAGGGTAATTTCCACATCCCGCTGCAGCTCGTCCTGCTTATCCTGAAGATCCTGCATCACCACCGGCATTCGATCTTCCAGTGACGCCACAGATTGAGATAACCGCTGCAAACTGACCGTCTGAGCTTCAGACAAGGTACCAGTGTTCACCATTGCCATTTCCTCACCAATCTTGACCAGCTCCGACTGCAGCGTAGCATCTGCTTCGCCCACGGCAGTCTTCTCCGTCTGCAGCCTCTCCCGCAGCTTCTGAGGAGACTGCAGACGGAGCTTCTGTGCCGGAGTTCGGTTAGGGCTGCCGGATTGTCGGCTGGGCGATTCGCCGGACGAGCTTCCTGGTCGGATCGGCCTCGGTGGCAGCAGCGTTGGAATGTTGGACGTCGATAGAGTTTTGGTGTGTGTCGGCTTCGGTCTCCTATAAGGAGGTGGGTCTTGTCTGGTGGGAGAATCTCCTCGCATTGCCTGTTCTAACTTGGCCTGAATCTCCTTGATCGGTGACGCCGCCCTCATTCCCCGTATGCTGCCATATATATCTGTTGTCGCAATATTTTCCTTTTGTCGGGGTGATCGGAGGAGCTGTGACGAATTGGGGCTGATGGGTATCTTGGACGGAGGAATAATTATGGGACTAGCATTAACCTTCTCCGACGTTTCCTTTGTGTTTTGAAGAGGCTGCAGCGCATTCTCCCTCTCCTCCGCCTCTGGTTCTTCGTCAATGCTGGTCGTATCTATCAGTGACTTGAGATCAGACAGGGAGCTTCTCCTCTTGTTATGCCTCCTAGGTGTTCCAGGCGTCGACGGTTCATAGGCGGGCTCGCCAATAGTGTCAAGCGGAAATTCCATGCGATGGTTGCTGGGCGGTCTCACAGGGTCCTCAAAGGCAGTAGCAACGTGAACCCTGTCTCCAGATCCCGGCCTGCCCAGCGTAAATCTCTTGTGGATGATGTTGGTACCGTCATCGCTTGACCGTTGGCGCAGAGCTTGCTGCATCGTCGCCCTAGACATGCTCGCGCTCTCGCCGGTCGCCGGGTTTCGATGCTTGCCGAGACTCCGCCAGACAGAAGTGCGCTCCTCCTTGGAGTTTGAGTTCTGCCGAATCAGCATGTCAAGGCCAAACTTGCGGCGCAGCGAAGATGTGTTGGATGTCACAGATCCCTGGTGAGATTTGTTGCCGCTCGCGACGCCACCACTACTGCGCGTCTGGAACGACTCCATTAGCTGCAACTCGGCCAAACTAAAGCCGGCGTAGGTAGTCTCTCCAAATATCCTGTCACAGTCATCGACCAAGCGATCCAGTAGGTTGATGTAGTTTGCTGCCGTGCCGTCGGTAACTAGCATCTCAGCAAACGCCAACGTCAGCGCACCGCGATCGCTATCGTTGCTGCAGCCATCCAGCAGATCGGCCAGCAGCTTAATCAGTGCTGTGAACGCTCTTCGGTTCTGTGGGGCCAACTCCTTGAATAAAAAGTTGACAAAGTCGGCAAACTCGCCAGGGACTCGCTTGTTGGCTCGCTCCTGCAGAGTGTCGAGCATCTTGATGGTTGTCACAGGTCCTATCTGTTCTGTCCAGGCAATGTGGAGGAAGTTTTCAAATGCCGTAAAGACGACTTCGGTTCCCACATCGTTGGCCACTTCCACCTCTTGGGGATTCTCAATGAGCCTATTGTACAAATCGTTGACGAGCAATTCATCAGCCGAAGCGCGGTGCAACAGAGTCCTGCCGTGGATGGAGCCCTTGCGGTATTGAAGAGCCGTGGTGAAGGCCTCAAACGTCTGCTCCAGTCGAACAAGAGGGTTTTCCGGCATGATTTCTTCCACTGCGTGCCTGCTATTAGTGCTGTTTTTGCCTCTGATGGAGCCATACATGGAGTGATGGCTGTCGGCTCGGTGGATAGAGGCTTGATGAGGGTGTTTTGCCTCTGAAAGGGTAGTTTCGGAGGCGTTGTTGGAGCCGCTCCACAAGCTGGTGAACAGTTTGACAGGGGATGCTGCCAGGAAGGATCGTGTCTTTTCAGCGCGGTTGGATAGACACAGGGTCCGCAGCATCTTGGAGTGGTAGGAGACCATGGGGGCAGTGAGAGCCCGGTTAGAAACATTGAACTGGACACTCAAGAGTTGCATGACTGGAGGATTTGTTAGAACCAATGAACAAAAAAAAAAAAAAAAAAGGAATGGGAAAAGGTCGTCTTGACATGGTTGGAAGAAAATCTTCCAAAGCCACATCGTCCTGGTACTGCTTCCCATTCAATCCCACGGTGAGCAGAGAAATCTTCTTCATATTCTTGCTCGTCACGTTAATCACAATCTCGATGCCATAGTGTCCTACTGGGGCACCCTTGGTTCCCTTCTCATGATCGACCACCACTCGGATAGGGGCTGGTTCGCGCCGGCCTTCGATGAGCTGATCGGCTCCCTCTTGGAATATCGCGGCGTGCAGTCCCAGGTTGTTCTCAGGCATCCGTACTGACCGCAGAGTCCAGCTAGGATCTTCTCTCTCTGCCTCGGGGAAGCGTGCCTCGATCCTGGCTTTGACGACATCCTCACTCCACTTTGCGGCTTTGCCTTCAAAGGCCTCTTGCAGCAAGAAACACCGTGATGTGATGGCCTTGGGGACTTTGTGCTCGCCGGGGTGCATGCCCTTCATCTCTGCGCTAGACGTCATCCAGATGAGGTGGCCATCGGCTGATTCCGTAAAGCGAACATCTGCGAGATGATGCCAGCCGGTGAAAATGAACTCGTAATGGCTAGGACCGCCAGCAGCATTCGTCATGGAAATGAGCAGCTCTGCCGCTGAGGGCTTGTCGATCTCGCGGAGTAAATCTCGCCCCGTCATGTTGTTATCGCCAGATTTTCTCAGCATGATGATGTAATCGGAGAATAGAAGGAAAATGCCAGCATCGTCGGAGTCAACTGTGGCCTGGTACGGCGGTGAGAGTTCTAAAAAGTCAGCGGCTAGGATGAGGCGACCATGAGGCTCAAGATCTGCGGGCCACGCCTCAACCATGTTTCGGAGACGGTTAGCGATGTGAGGCTTGTCTGGCAGGGGATCATCCATGGAGCAGATGTTGGTGATGATGTCTCGCGCCTTGAGCATGGGCTGCAGCGCCGGGTGTGTGATAGGTAATGAGGCGATGATTTGGTCGATAAGCAGGCTGTATCGCGGCAGTCTTTGGACTGGCTCAATGAGAAGCGAGCGGATAGTCTGCTCACCGGCTTTGCTCACTCGCTGTCGGAAACTTGACTGCTGGTCCAGGAACGAATTTAGCAGCGTCGGAAAGTGCTGGCTCGCCTTGATGTAGTCTTGGTAGCACTGGGTAAATTTGGGGAACCATTCGAGGAACAGCTTGGCCATGGCCAAGGCGCCAAGAGGATCCTTCTTGGGAGCAGCATTGCTGCCCGCCCTCGTTGAAGAAGACAGGTTCATCGTCGGTGACTCCATATCTTTGATAGCATCCTCCTCGGTTTCATCCATAATCTTGCGCAGCTCCTCGACAAAGGCCGAGTTAACTTGCAGGATGCCGTCTGATGATTTTGGGAATAGCTTCTCCAGCTCTTCTTCGGATGGGCTCAGACTCTCGACCGATCGCTTCTTGGCGTTATTTCGGAAGTCGTTGGCCACGGTCTTGACGAGCTCTTGCACCTTGAGCACGTAGCGCCCCTCGGTGTCGACGAGCTCGCTCATCTTCATGCGCAGCTCCATCTTCTGGTCCTTGGTGAAGGTCTTGTTGCGATTCAGCGGCGTAGGTTTTGAGGGGGCGCGACGCAGCTTGCTGGTGGGCAGGAATACGGGCTCGCCAAACAGCTTTACCAGCGGTGTGTAGTTGCCATATTGGCGCAGTGTCGGGTCGATGATGTCGTCCTCGTCGTCGGGCATGTCCTCGAGCTCGGCAGACTGCGGCACAATGGAGCCCGGCGGCAGGATGAAGTCGATGTCGACGTTGTTAACGTGCTGGGTCTGCAGAGCCTCATCCAGCGTGGCCACGACGTCGGCGGTGTTTTCGCTCCTGACCATCTCCTTGACCAGGTCGGCGGCATGCTGCTCGCTGAACAGCGCGGGCGCACTGCTGGGTCGCTTCCCCTTGGGCGGGTACGTCGCCTTGAGATGTGACTTGACATTCTCGGGCAGCTCCTTGAAGTAGCGGAACAGGCCAAAGGCCAGGCCGCGGTAGACCTCGTCGCCCTGGAACTCGCGCGGCAGGTGGTTGACGACGCTGTAGAAGGGCGAGCTGGGGGAGATGGTGATGCGCGGGAAGCTCTGGAAGCCGGCGGGCGTGAAGACGTGGACCTGGACGCGCGAGCTGTTGAGCGTGTAGTTGGCCGTGGTCGAGGGCCCGTGGAAGATGAGGATGGGCAGCTGGCCGAGCAGCGGGTCGGTGGCGTGGTAGAGAGCAATGTGCTCGGGCGAGAGCGCCAGCTCGTCCGTAACACGCACCATCGTGGGCTTTGGGAGCGGACCTGTGGTCTCAATGGCCAGCGGCGCTCATAGCCCGGCGAGTTGCGTGCGGATGGTGATGCTGGCGGGTGCTGGGTGCGTGTGGGCGTGTCTCGTCGTCTGGCAGAGGTTGAGGTTGAGCGTGTTTCTTGGTGTGTCCAGGGATGGGCGTCGGCGGGAGTTGCCCTTGCAGCGTCGTCGATGAGTGGTGATGGGGGCGGCTCTGTCTCCCTCTATTTCTCTCGTGTCTCGCGGCAATTCGTAATCGTTGGGCCTGCTGAGCAGCTCGGTTCGGTTCGGTTCGTGTCTTTGTCTGGGTATCGTCTTTGTTTATCCACAGCGAGCAATCGAGGATTGGCAGAAAAAAAGAGCGTGTGATGTGCGATGCGGGATGGACAAGTGCGGGATTGGAGCTCTGTGTTCAGAAACAGAAAAGAGTCAAGGCTCGCTTTCTGCGTTGGCTCTGGCTCTGGCTGGTGCTCTGCTCTGGTGCTCTGCTCGCCAACTTGCATGGGGAGGGGTGAGAGAGAGGAAGCCGAGGTGGGCCCCAGCGCAGGCTATATTTCTTTAGGTCCCGTCAGAAAGTAAACAGAGGCTTTTTTGGGGGGCGCTTGTGGCTTGAGCGCTTCTTCATTAAAAGAGGTTAAAGAGCCAAAACTAGCCGCGGGTAGGTCGCAAAGAAAAAGAACTTTTTTTTTTCTTTACTGTTCAGAAGTCAGTTGTCAAGCTTATTAGTTCCCGCACCCGAACAACGGCCTGGTTGCCGTGGGAATGTTTCGAGCTTGTTGGGTTTTGAGTTTTGCGGCGCTTTGTTTCGCGGCCAAACACAACGTCTGGGACGCTTTCCAGAAGCCTGGGGCGATGCCTGCAGCCGGAATTGAAGGCAAACGAGCACTAGAATTAAGATTGAACATGCGAATAGGAAATAACAAAGGCCGGAGTCTTACGAAGGCCGTCATTAAACTATCCAGAAAGCAGCACTAGCACTAGCTATTACGGCCCTATGCAGGAGACACCTGAGAATCATGTACTGCAATATGGATGTAATATGGATGCAATTCCATTGAGCCCGGCAGGATGAGATGAGGTGAGGCGAGGCGGCCACAGACGCGGCTCGAAAATAGATACCGCTCTCGGGCTGCTAATTGCTCGACACACGCCCCCGAAAATCCCCATCGCCCATCTCCAATCTCCAATCTCCATCTTTGGCTCTGCAGCACTGTAGCAAACACGAACGATGCCAGCTGAACGGGCAAGAAGGGGGAGGGTCCCCTGAGGATGTCGGCCAGGGGCCCCAGCTGTTTTATAATGAAGGCGACATAAGCTGCTCGTGAAACGTCCAGGGCCCCCCCCCTTGGTCCCCTAAAGACCCCGCCAGAGCGGCCAGTTGCCAGTGCACTGGTCATTCACTAATCGCTGCAATGAGGGGCGGCAGCAACTGAAGCTATGCTGGAGCTATTGATTGCCCATTTCCTGTACCAGCGCAAAGTCCCTGTACAGCACTAGGTACAGTACCGCAGAGCTCTGATGGAGCTGCTAGCGCCTGGAGCCCGTTCTGGGTAATGAGAGCCCACTGTAGCTTGCTGACTCGCCGCCTGGGCCTAAGATTTGGACCCCGCAGTTGGCGCCCTTTTCTCTGCTTCTTTTCCCGTCTCTCAGCCCAGACGAGCTCAACTGCGTACTACTAGTACTAGTACATACTTAGCCGTGCACGCTACCATGACGTACTAATCCGCATTCATTTATCGATATGTGATTTTTGTGACCATCTCCAACCTCATCTCATCCACGCCGCGTAAAACACACTCACAGATTCGTTCAACCACACCCGCATCTCCACTCCGAGCCTCATCTCATCGCCTTCAATTCATCCGCGCAAGACCATTGTAAAACCACTTCGTTGTAGCCAAAGGCTAGGACCATCAAAATTCTACACCCTTTTCCCATTCTTCATCTCAACTCAGCTTCTACGACCGTCAGATAAACCCCCCGCTCCTCATCTCCAGCAACAGCTGATCCCTACTTCGCTCTCTGTTTGTTCTTTCGTAGTCATAAATCATAATTACAATCATTATACAATCATTAAGCCTCAAAAGATTCACAAACACAAACCGCAATGTCTACCACCGACATCAAAATCCCCCTGCGCCACAAACCAGACGATATAGGCTACCGCCTCATTGAACTGCCCCCCGATCTCCAATCTCTCCTCGAATCCGATAATCCTCCAGTGTTTGTCTCTCCTCATTGCCTATCTTCTCAATCATCTTGAACTTGCCATTGCTCACACAAATTTTCATCGTTTCCCTTGCTCCAGTCTCACCTTGGAATCCTCCGAAACTTCAGCCCTCCTCAAGTCTCCCGACAAAACCTACTCTCTCCGCCAGAAAAACACCTCAAATTCCGTCATCCTACTCTCTCCGTTAGCCTCATCTACGTCTTCAGATCAGGGTATAGCCGCAATTTCTACGATCCATGAGACCGTCGAGCTTGAGCTTGTGCCTGAGCATGCCGCTGCTGCAAGCGGACAGCTCAAGAACACTGGGAGCAGGGGCAAATGGCACGAAATGTTTGGAAAGGGACGATAGTCGCTACAAACGGCTCTTTTATTTTTCTAGTTTTTTTTTCTTTTTTTCTTTTTTTTTCTATAGAAACCTAGAACATACAGTACAATAATTCAAACGCCATTAACAAATACAATGTATGTATCAACCGTTCACTCCAATGAACCGAATACAAAATATGTATCAACCATTCACTCCAATGAACCGAATACAAAACATGTATCAACCATTCACTCCAATGAACTGAATACCTTTTTTTTTTTTTTTTTTTTTTTTTTTTTTTTTTTT
>ANCB02000289.1:0-69700 GCA_000331835.2 Trichoderma hamatum GD12
GGGGGGGGGGGGGCAGACCTGAGGCTTTGAAGGTAGGGGATGTGAGAAGGGAACGGGGAGAGCGTGCCGAACAAGGGCAGAGAGAAAAAGACGGGGCAGAAGCAACGCCAGGGCGTAACTTGACGTTCGGCGCGAGAATTTCTTTTTTTCGTTCGTCTTCTTTTTCTTCTAGCCTTTTATGCTTGAAGGGTCTGGCTCCGTAATATGTGTCAGGTGTAGCATGGGATGGAAGAGATGCTGTTTAGAGAAATACCACTGCTTGGCAGCGGGAGAATTGCAGGATTAGAATAAAAGAGGCTTGTATATGGGAGCAAGTGGCAACGCCAGGGGCGTACTGTTTGCGATGAGGACCGAGCTGAGCCTGCCTGTTGCCGTATTCATGCTCAAAGGATCTGGCCTGATTTACTACTGACCGAAAGTTGCAGGACTATGGGATTATGTGTAACGCTGCCTCCATGTATGTTGCAGTCGATGAATTCATGCCAGTAATTGGGTGCTTGCTATACCAAAGCCCGAACCCAGCAGTAACAATAGCTGTGTCCAGCAAATGCGATGGGTATACCTGTACTCTGCATGCTGCGGCTTTGGCTCTGGCACTCTACGAAGTTGATACATTTCGACCTGGTCTTGTAACCCCAACCCGGAAGGAAACGAAGGGAAGGTAGTATAGAGAAAAAGAGGGAGCGAATTGATATTGCGTACCTCGGTTGAAACAACTTGAGAAAGATGTCGCTATTGCAAAGGCCGCCACAAAACAATTATGGCGAATACGACGCTGCCAAACCAACGAGAAGCCATCCTTTCGAAAGAGAGACATATGCTGCTACTACTACTGCACTGTAGTAGTAGGTAGTTGGCGGAGCTTAGTGGGATGGACGCATCCGAACGTCCAACGTCACACATTTGACAAGGACATGCAGCGTCAACAAGGCTGCTCGGGGGGAGATAAGGGAAGACTGCCGGCTGCAACTGTAACTGTATGTTTGATTGGGCAGCCGTTCTAGATCGACCTCTTTACATTCTTGTGCTCCATACGCAGTCTGTGTAGTAGGTAGTATATCCATAATACCTACCATACTACCTACTAGTAATAGGTCTCAGTGAGAATACGCAGACGCCGTACAGTAGAATCACGGCACACAGAGTTGGGGCGTCGAATCCGACGGACACGGCGCACAGACGGTTTCTTCTTGTTTCCTTAATGTCGATTTGCCGTTCCCAGCTATGCGGTTCAACCGCACCCCCTTCCAATACTGCTAGTAAAAAATCGACGGCTTAGGCAGATTCGGGTACATGCTCCGCGGGTCCATCTCATAGCGCAGCTCCAGGTACCGCCGGGACAGCGAAGCGACCCGTAGCCCACCATGAACTGCTGCCCTCTTAGCTTGTATGACATTCGGGGTTATTATTATTTTTTTGTCTTGTGTCATTGATGCGATGGGGAAAGGGGTGTCTTGCTCTAGCAGGAAACTAGCGTTACAGAGCAGTCATGACACTTGGAGGGCTATTTCTTTATCCCTGTTTCTGCCATGCGTCTGGAGTAGCAGTCCCGTAGGTAGTATTTCGCTAGGAGGCGTGGCAGAGTCAGCGGTCTGAAGTTATTCATGATTACTTACATGTATGTACTTACAAGCAGAGCCTGGCTTTACCCGTTCTGCCATCTGTGCCATTTTATGATTGCGTTTACAGCGACAACGCAGAATACGTATGGGTCGGGAGGGCAATTTCATAGCGAAGTTTTATGCTTGAATTGTAAAAGTACATGTAGCCCAGCCTACCAAAGTAACGCCCGCCATTTTGGTTTTTTTGAATTTATTTTCATCAAAGGGCCCAGCAAGAATGCACAAGCGAGAAAAGCGAGTCAACATTGAAGGGCGCTGATGGTGGATATGCGGTACATACCGCTCAAACAGCTAGGTAGGTATCACTGCTACTATTGCTCTAGTAGTAGCAGTAGCAGAACCACTTCAAAACTCGGAACCACGTTCGGCCTCGTCCGTGTCTCGGGGTTCACATAAGCACGGAGTCCGGGACCAGCCAAGCCTCAACTCCGGATCTCCAGCCCATTCGCCGACAATCCACAATTTGCGGCTCATGTTTTAGGGCGAAGTCAATGCGTGTATAAGTGGTGGTTAATTAGGCCCAAAGCGAAATCGTATCCCATCCCATGCAGCCGGCGGAATTACTCGCAACTTGTACCTTTGCACTATTTTTGCTAAGAGAGAGACTACCAAGACACATAAATGTGGAATACCGAGGATGAAATTATGGAGACGGAGTGCCACGAGGATTCTCGCGCGGCCCGTCGAACGAACGAGCACCATCAGCGCCGGGGGCGGCAAATCACCGCTCTTTTCTCCATCTTACTAACGCCCCTTCTTGCTGCTTAGTTTTTGGCTTGGAGCTTTGGTTTCCCTCTTTTCTTCTCAGCGCACCCTCCTCTGGGGGTTTTTCCTTTTCCTGTTCGGCCTATTCCTTCGGGAAAGGGGAGGGGTGTGTGTGTGAGATACTACCCTTTTCTGCCACAATTCTCTATTTGAAAAGCCTGTGGAGCTTTAGATTTAGGGCTGCATGGGTGTAGCAATGCTGGGAAGGAGATGAGTCAATTACAGATCTTCAGCTATAATAACGGTGTGGGAGGGTTTAAAAAAAAAAATACGACGGGAGAGTGAGCGAGCAATAAACGGCAAACGAGCGCCCGCACAAGAGACCAGGCGGCGCTGGTTCTGTCAGATCCTTCTTTTTTACTTGCGACTCCCCTTGCTTAGTTCGCTCTCTCGCTTTTACAGCTGCGATTGCCCATTTCGATGACAATGGCGAGCTGTGATTCGACGCTTCGTATTCTGTGCGATATTTGGTTTAGCGATAGATCATCAGACGTTGGCTGGTACTATTTTCAACCAACAGCGCCTGGGGGTCCTGTGATGTGTAATGCGCTGCTAACCAGCAACATTTGCAAGCGACCCAAAGCTGAAAAACACAATGCAGGGTCTCATCGAGTCAGGTGTAATGTAATGTAATGCGCCCTCTGCCGATGCCATCAGAAGGGGCGCCATACAATGGGGCTGCCATGTCAGGGCTGAAGCTGAGGGCGTGGTTGATACTATTCGGTTCGCCCCCAAGTCCAAGTCCTTGGCCTTCAGCTTCGTCTTCATAAAGTTGTACATAGTATGCGTCCATTCCTACGTACTGGTTCGCCCATCTGTACCTTGAGCTTAAATCCTCTTCACCTTGTTCATTTTAACTCTATATGACTAGCCAGTTGGCTGACTCTTTTTTTCCTTCCTTTGGCTTCCTCAGCCTCCAAATCCCAGAGATCTTGGCTCTCCTCAAAGAGGCGGGGGAAATGGGCAGTCTTGGCGGCGGCATCCGAGTTCCGAACAAGTGGTTCAGCCGCAACTCGGAAGTCTCGCTTGTGTCAGTCTGGTGGTGGCGGCAGGTATAATTAATTCCCTTGCCTTCTCCATCGGATCATGCTCCATATCAAGCAAAGAAGCAGCTTGGCAGCGTCAATCCATGGGGCCTCTATGGGCATGGCGCGATAGGAAGAAGCAAGCCTGGCAAGCAAAGAAACACCCCCAGGTGCTTGTGCTGGACGCCATTGCCGGGCTGTGCATCTGCTAGCAGCCATAGGCGAAATCAGACTTTGTAATAGCCTCTCTCTGCCTGAATCTACGGTTGCTTAATAAGAGGGGGTCTGACCACCGTATCAAACGCTTCCTCTGCCATGTCTCAGAAAGTTACCACATTAGTCGCCCCCCTCTTCGTTCCATAGCGCTACCCAGCCTGACGGTACGCCAGCATGGGCTCATCTAAACCTAAAACTGTCCCATCAAATCTCGCTGGCACCACGTGCGAGACAAGGCCCAAAGGAGGCCATCTCCACGCCCCGCGGCACTCAGACGCCATGAAGAGCAATCAAACGGCGCACCTGAGTCAATGGCGCATCTTGGCTGGCGCAGCCCCGATTCATGGTGTCAAATCACGACTTCTAGAAGTTCCGCAGTTTCCGGATGCGCGGCCTTATTGTTTGCGACGGCGCCATGCGTGGCAGCCCAGTGTTGCGGAATACCGCAGCAGGGGGGCCAACACCAGCTTCACGCGATCTTTGTTCAAACTGTGGTGACGATGATGACGATGACAATCATGATTACATGCTGCTGCTGATGTGCGCCTCGTCGAAACTAACGGTGCCACTGAATTGCTCAGCACTGATGACAGATTAACCCATTCCACCTAGGCAAACAAGACGACAGTTTATCTATCACAATGGCCAAACCAACACAACTTGACGAAAACCATCGGCAATTGCAATCTGGACGGCGCAATACGGTATAGCCGCCTCGTTTGTCTGGAGGGCGCCAGCCCAGGCACCAGAGATTATTAATTGTATGAGTAAGGAACCTAAGTTTTGCGTACTAGACGAGTGAGGAGCCGCCCTTGAATACGCTCGCATATACTTTCCCTCCCCCATAGAAGCGAGCCCATGGCCAGAAAGGCAAATACCACAAGCAGTTAAAACAGAAAGGACGAAGAAGAAACAAAAGAAAAAAGGCGAAAAGCACAAGATGGAAACAGGATGGGGCGCCGGAAAGCCACATCCTTAACCCCGGGTCTCCGTCAACGTGAATATGTGCCGCTAACAGCAGCCCGGCGCCGCAGCATCACGACTCTGACAAAGATGCGGCCCTGCTGATTCGTCCGATGTGGCCTGATTTTTCGCTCTGGTTTTCCTTTCTTTTTTGATCCCTCGCTTTCCAGCCAATTAGCCCGGAATGGCCCCCTTGCCGGCACTACACTCGGCGTGCTGATTCGCGCGTTCGGCTTCTTGTCAGTACCTCCTTGCAGTCTACGGCTGAAGGACGGCTGGGCTGTCCTAGTCCCGCATCGATAGTCTTGTTTTTCTCGCCTTTCTTCGCTTTCGACCACGTCCCATCTGCTCTGCCGTCCAATCCATCCATCCCATCTCATACTGTATTTCGTTAGAGCGAGCTTGGAGCAATCCCGAGACCTCCCTTTTGGCGCCAACGCATGCACTCTGTCGATCTAAGGCGTAGCCTATCCGTGTTGCACATCAAAACTGGAGTCTGTCTGGACACCCCCCCTTGCCCTTGCTTGTCTTGCTCCCTCTCCCTCCCTCTCTCTCTCGCTGTCTTTCTCTCTGTGTGGCCTCCTTGTACAAGCCAAGCGGAAGTGCGGTTGATTTAATTCGGCCGGCTGAGATTTGACCTGGGCACACCCACTACGAGGTCCTTGGATAGTGGCATAATACAGATGGCTCTCGATAACACCAGACTAGTCACTCAGCTGCATGTTACTGCTGCCTCTCTACATCGAGGGGTTTCTCGGAAAGCTGCCTGATTCCAAGTATGGGTGCTACTAGGCTAGGTATTAGCAGTAATCGGTATCTGCAATATACAGAGACCAAACAGCCCAGAAGTCGTATCAAGATCCATCGCGTCATTACTAACGCCCGCCGTCTTCCTCAGCTCTGTACTGCAAATCAACAAACTAACCTGCTAACAAACAACTCGGCCGTACATGATAAGTCTCCATATTTAGCTCTTCCCCAACACCCTGGGCCTGGGCTCGGCTGGCCTGGGCTCAAACGATTAGTCCCCTTCTCAAGGCGGCTTAGCCCATCTGTCAGCTCAAACGCCGCGCCTACTCAACCCAGGTATCAATGGAGTAGCGAACGAGGGTTGCTCTCCGTACATACATTCACTACCTGCGTACTACTTTACTACAGTACCTACTACTACCTGCATCTAGTTACAAACATAAGCTGATAGGCGCATCGCAGGGCAAGGGACATCGGCAAATGCAAACCCAACAAGCAAAGCAAGTGACAATAAGAGAGTCGAGAGCCCTCTTTTCGCCCCAAGCCCAAAAAAGAGCGAGGGCGAGGGCGAGGGCGATAAAGGAGCTCTAAGTCTGCACGCCTACATATCGTTGCCTTGCCAAGTCTCTTGCCTCTCTCTCTCTCGCTCTCTCTCTCTCTCGGCGCGCGTTAGTTGGAGGATCAGCCGCTTCAGCTTGCTTTAGGTTATAATTTACGAGCAGGCACCCATGGTCCTACCATACAAGTATAGCAGTAACCTTACAATGAAGTGAAAATCGTATAGAGAGAGAATTGTGAAAAGTTGAACCTACCAATTAACAGAAAACACCAAAAAGCAAGATTAATGGAGTGCCACTAAGTTTTCCTTAGTAATGCCCTCCGTCAATTTAAGATCGTGCTAAAAAACATCGTGTTATCCTTTGGTGGCTTTTCCAAGTAGTCGCGTAACTCGCTTCCTTGGCAAGGGATCTCGATGACCTCCTCTTTGCTTTCGAGAGTACCCAGGCTCTCTCCCCCCCTCCGTCATTGGTAAAAGGAAAAAGAGGCTTTCGATTCAGGTGTACAACAAAAAAGAGTTGGTCTAGAGTCGCGAGATCAACCGCTTTCCGCAGCAGGGGTCCTGTAGGATCATCCTCCCTCCACACACCCCATGCAAATCTCTCTGCCTCTCTCTCTCATCTTTTTTTTCTCTTTTGCCCCTTCTCCAGCCCGCGCGGATATTTCCTCGTTCGGAAAGGTCGGGAATCGGTTCCCCTACCGCACTTCCATGCACCATAGGCCGACATTGCCAGTAAATTTGCTGCGTTTCGCCTTTTAAACCCTTGTCGGCATCTCGAAGGATTCCCCGCTTGCTGCAAAGCCCCCCCCTGTTGTTTCTTCTGGTGTTCATTCGTTCTTCACATCATCTGTTTTGTTCAAATGGCATCCTGGTTGATGTGCCGTCCACTTGCATCGTCGTGATTCATATCTCTCACCAATAGTCGTAACTAGCGTTTCTTCGGATCATGGAGGAATATACTACTAGCAGTAGTATTCTGTGCTAGCAACAGCCTTTTTGCCATAAGCCCATTACAAATGATGACTCAATTAAATGAAAGGAATTAAGCTTTTAACTTTGTGTGTTAAACAGATGGGCGATATATGTGAACTTTCTAAGCATTTACTTCGTATGGCCTTTTTAACACTAATAAACGACCCTTTCGTATTCTATTACGCGGCGCTCGTAAAAAGAGAGAGAGAGAGAGAGAGAGAATACCTAGAAGCCTATGCTGTTTCTCTCGGCTCTCGGTGCTCGGCTCTCATTTTCTTCATCCATACTCCGTGATCGCTATACCGTTATGGAGTACAAGCAATACCTACTAGTATGGGGTACTGAGTGGTGATATATGATACATTCAAGTATAGCATGGGCATGCGGACAAAAGTTTGCTCACAAACACCCCCAGTGCCATCCTCAACTGCCCTCCAATCTCATTACTCTGCCCTGACAACAACCACCGCAGGCAGTAAAACTACATGTAGTTACTGGTATGCGTTGCTCTCGCTGCGTTCCCCTCATCGAAGCCAACCCCGCTAAAAACCCCCCTCAACGCTGCATGACCGAGCGTCTCAGTAGGGCCAAAATCTCGGCATCCCATACTATTCCATATTTGTAGATATATTTCACAGCAACCGCAGAGTTACAGCAGCAGCAGTAGCAGCAGTAGTGGTATAAAGTAGGTAGGTAGGTATGTAATCAGACGTTTTCCCCGTCTTCGGTTGCCCGCGTTTCAAGTGCCGTCGCACGGTCCCACGGATTACCGCCCAGCTTCTTCCCGTTTTACCCGTTCCCTTCCATTCGTCAAAGGGAAAAGACGAAGCGTTTGGAGAATCTAGCTAAAGGATTTTAAAAAAGGGATCGACATGGGGAGAAGAGTCTTTGGTGCAACAGACTCGGGGGAGCTCGCGTAAAAAGCCGATGCATGTACGCCGCTTGTCGCAGCTTGCTTGGGTGGTACATACAAACTCCGTGTGCACTATGTCACCGTATCCCCAAAAAGGAGGCAGATCGGCGTCAAGTGGGGAACCATCGGGCATAACTAATAATAACTAATGCTGCTGTGAGGGAGCAGGAGGGAGCTATTGAGCTCCAGATACCGTTTTGCTTGTGCTCAGTGGCGGAGAAAATGTGAGACATGCCGCCGGGAGATGGCACCAGGAACAAGGAACAATCAACTTCATGTCAATCAAACGAGTCAGTCACTTTCGGCACAATGGAGGGCATCGTCAAGGTTGTAAAAAATGATCTCCCGCGAGATTTGATTGTGTTTCTATATACATGAAATTCTTCCATTTTTCAGATTTCCACCTCTGCTTCCTTAGCCCTTGGCTAAATAAAGGAGTAACGCCGTACTGATGCACTGCTCTGCGTTTTTCTCAGAGCCTTTCCATTTCCCAAGACAAAAAATACAGACTGGTCCCATATGGCCACTTTGATTGTGCCCTCCAAGGGAGATACCAAACCCGTTTCATGACGCGTCCAAATGTGACAAGGTAGAAGAAGTAAGATAACTGTTTCCCGACGCCATGCAGACCCAAGCGCATATAAACAAAAGAAAAATGATCAAAAAGAGAAAGGAAAAAAAAAAAAAGACCAAGCCATCCCAAGGCTGCAAAGCCTTCGCCAGTGTGATCTGGTAATCTCGTGTATCTTCTAGTTCCCTAGTTCCACAAATAATGTGGATGCTTTCTCAGAAGTTGCCCTGTGTGAAAATGAAAAGAACAGTCGTCATGTTCTCATTATGTTCCTTTTTCTAATTTTGATTCGAACGCTCAAGAGAGCATAATGGGCCCTTTGCCTACGTCGAATCCATGGCAGCCTCTTTCGTGTCGCTTCATGTTACTCCGAACGCTGAAAGCTTTGCCGCATCCAGCGTGGGGGCACTTGAATGGCTTCTCGCCAGTGTGTGAATGGCTGTGGATACGCAGGCTGCTGGGCCGGCTGAAGGCCTTGTTACAAGTTTGGCAGATATATCGGTCTTGTGAGGGTGGAAATGGGATGCCGTTTGATGGGTTGAGATAGTGGTGGTGTTGCCACACGTAGCCGCCAGAGGGGGTTACACTGAGAGGGCTAGGTGGCGGTGGGAATGACAGGGGTAGTGGACGCTGATACTGGAGACTAGAGGCCGGGGGAGGTGGTGGCGGTAGGTTCTGCGCAGGATAGTAGTTGCTGGCAGGCGAATGGGCAGATCCCATGGCCGGCGGCAAAGGTGGCTGGGCAGTGGATGTTGAGATGGCAGGCAGAGAGGCCATTCGATAACGATGTGCGTCATGGGACTCTGCAGGGGGCGTTGTCTCGTAGTAGGTGCTGGATGGAGCGTAGGAGACGCTGTTTGATGGAGACCGCCGAGCGTCAAATGAAGCATCCGTGGACATGGGCGGTGTGGGTGGCAGCGCTCTGTGTCGAGAAGCGGGCCTGCTCTCAGCCTTGGCATAGGGTCGGGGAGAGCTGGAGAATGAACTTTCGCTCGCCATAGAGCCAGCGTCGGCCAGGCCCAAGAGGTTTGAGATGGAAGGCAGTGAACATTTCGGCTCATCCATGGGGGGCGAAGGGGGTGACTGATAGTATCCAGAGTGTTGTGTGCCGTAGTGAGAAGGAGATATCATGGAAGTGACCAGAGCCATTGTGTGTGTAGTTGAAGGACTGAATAATCAAGGTCTGTGCAGCCTCGAGGCTCTGGTATGATTAGATGTTGAACGGACGGTCTGAGAGTGTTCCCGAGTCAAGAGTCGTCGACCACTTCGACAGTAGAGCAGACGAAGTTGGAAAGTGGTGTAGAGGATGTTGAGAGTAGAGATGTGTGAAAGGGGTCCGTCGTAGAGAATCTTCAATTCGAAGAGAAGAAAACTCAGCTTTGGAACCAAGATGGGGGCTGGAGATGCTATATAAGTAACTTGAGCCGCCGGAGAGACTCGAGTGTTTGGGTGTGGAGCGGCATATCAGATCTGTCTTCCGTTGACATTAAGTATCCCACACGACAGGCTAGGAAGTGCCCCCGGCGCCTTTGAACCCATCGCAGATATTGAGAGTGGGTCGGCCACCCTCCCCTGTTTGGAAGCTATCATCCCAAGGAAAGTCTGGGACCAAAAACCAATAACTGGTAAGCCCGGCCATCTAACAGGAGGAGCGCCTGAATAATGGGAAGCGGTGCAAACGGGCGTACTACAAAGGGTGTGTGTGGAGAGCATTGAGGCTTTCGGAATTGAGACTGCTGCGGGAACGTTCCAGGTCAAGGGGAAAAGGGGGGAGTGAGGATAGCGAGCAGGGATGGTTGGCGCCACAACACGAGGGTGTGTGAAGTGGTTGGTCATTCTCCCTGACCGGGACCGCGGATAGAGATCGAAGGCGTGGGTGGTATTGCATGCTAGCACAGCAGCGGTGGCTTGACGGAGCTCCAGGGATTGTCATCAGGGATCATTGTGTGGTCAAACGTCGTGGACTGGGTGGATCAGAATGTACGGAGAGTACATGTATGTAAACGTGAGCAGCCGGCGCTGGCGATAGGTATTATTCCTGGCCCATACCCGAGCGCCATTCAACCTCGTTTGGTAATTCCTTCGTTTTCAGCTTCTGGATGACGAAGCAACTCGTGCTAAAAACAGCGCCCGCCGCCTGTCGGACAAAGAGTTTGATTCATGTCAAGCACGTACTCGTAGCTTCCGGGCTTCCACTGCGTCTCGACGGCCATTGCTAGGTTGAATGGCATTGCATATACATTCTGGCTTTATTTAGGACGCAGTCGCCAGTCTCACGGATTCCTCTCCAAGCAGGCTGCAATAGCTGCGATACTATTCGTCGGCGTTTACAAGAAACTCGGGGCGCTCTGAGAAACCGCCCCGCGTCGGATATTTCCCCCTTGGAGAGCGACCTAACACAGCTTGAGACGATCTACGACTCGCGGCACCGCGGATCATTATCCTCTGTCAATGGGGATGTCAAGCTGATCTCTTGCATCGCTTTATGACATCCTCAGTATGATGGTTAAAAGGTGACACGCCGGAACCGAAGAGGCCTGACTAGTAACGGCGCTTCTTTTGTTCAATATAATCATAGTCGTCATCGAGGCGTCACTACAGCCAACGAAATCTCGATCCAAGACGCTGATACTTTTAACCAAAAGCAAAGCAGAGAAGAGGAAAGAGAAGGAGGAAGAGAGAAAAAAGGAGCAAGTGAAGTTTGAGGAGACAGCATTCCCGTCGATCCATGGCTTCATTGTTGATATTACGCGAGTGCCTGATGTAGCACCGGGATTGCCACGCCTTTTGGTCGACTCGTGTACTTGATACAGCCTCAAGATGCGAGGAGATTTCCCTTCGGTGAAGCAATCTGCGGTGGCGGTCCGAGAATGACATCGGCAAACTTTGTTATGGAACTCCTGCACGCGCCGGCTTTATCTAGAGCACAGCAGCACCAGCTAGCTTCGTTCTAGGCTCTCCCCAAATCACTCTCCGCGCTAACATACTGTACAGTAAGTGCTAATGTCGTGGTTTTGCAAGCGACCAGCGCCGGGCGGGCAATCACCTCGTGGCGTGGCGTCCAGCACTGCTGCTAAGTGCGCCTCGCTCTCACGGTACAGGCTAATTGATGATCGTCGTGCTAGCAGAAGCCCTGTGAGCAGCCAGTAGATTTTCACTGAGTTGCGTGATTCTCCAGCTAGGCCTGTTAGATGCAGGGCGCCACTTGCTGAGACCCTTGTTCTGGCCAGAGGCGTGTCATGATCTACCCAGTATCAAGGAGGGCTAATGGGGCAGGGGGGTTAATTTGCCTTTCTGTTCCGCAGTGGAGTAGCATTTTGCAAATGCCTGAGTTTCTCTCGGCCGTATCTTTCCCCGACTGAAGCGTCTGGCCGTCCGATGCGTCTTCAAACGATTCATGCTACACAGTCAATCTGTCGTCATGACTACGTTCTGCCTGCCACTCTGTTGTACCTTAACAGCTATTGTTAACCCTAAAAGGACCGCAGAAAGAGATAAAAGGGCGCTATGTTCAGCCCAAGCGTGGTGCAACCTGGCCACAGCCTCAGTAATTCTGTACGGGATTATACGAGTTCTTGTATGTATGTTGGTGTATCGGCGTACTAGCATCAGGAACGGCGTCGCATCTCGCCGGCTGCAATGTTCGGCTGCCAGCTAGCCTTTCTCAATGGCCGTCGGCTTCTTAAGCCTCGCTACACGCTCGCTGCTCCATACGAGATATACCTGTATGCATACAGACTTCGGCTCCAGCAAGATGAAAAGCCATACCACGGTATTGCCTCAGGCTGGCCTTTCTCGAACAGCTGTCGATCGAATTTCCTACTGTAGTAGGTATAACAGCACCCCTTGGCAAGGGGTAAGCTCTCATAGCCGTCAGTTATTACGGGTCATTCCAAATTTGCCAAGGTTCAGACGGCTGCGTGGAGCAAATCTGGGTCATTGAAATGAGATACCTAGATGTCAAGATGTTCTGGAAGGTTAAACCCCCGACCCAGAGTCTGGCGTATCAGCTACTTCATGGCGAGCCTCTGATGGAAGCTCTTCGCTGAAGAAATCAAGCCGTGGTCAACAGCTCGTATACAAATCTCTGCACGAGCAGGTGAGCTCGAAAAAATGATATGTCTCAGTTCGATTCCGAGGTGATCGTCATGGTAGAATGCACTCCGTGCGTCATAGACGCCCAGCCGGCTCATACCTCCAGGCCTATGCAGCCTGGAAAGTGATTGATTCTGCAAATGAGCATCCTTCGCGCACTCGTCGATTTCTAAACATTTTGGTATTTGGCCGAGAGGATTGAAAACTTCTTGCGGCCTCCGTCGTACCTGAAGCACTCCGTACTGTGCTCCTTGCTCCGCACCAACTAACTCTGCTTGGCACGCGCCGTTAGCAGGGCTGCGTTAGTGTCTCTAGGAGCTATTGGCATCGCCTATTGCTGCCGGTGAAGTCGTGAAACAGTAGTAGGACTCAGTCCCCAAGCCTTTGGTGCCTAGGAACGGTCTACCTTTGTCTCTTTTAGCAAGTTGACCATATGCCGCATTGGTGAAGCCGTGGAGTTGGCATAATCCGATTGACTGCCTCCCTCGACCAGTCCTCATGCACGGGAACTGATCAACGTCGAATTTAGGCATGAAGCATCACTCCACTTGGTCTGCCAACGGTTGATGTGCAATTTGGCAGGGCCGGGCCAAGTGATCGTCCCTATTGATTGACCAGGCCACCGAGACACGAAGTTTATGAAGCAACGGCGCAAGAGACAGGAGCAGATTCCAGAAGATCTGCCTCCATGACGAATGACGGCCCCCCTGTTTAGCTAGTGCCGGGGTAGACTTCCAGAATAGTTTAGGGGGAGCTGTTGTTGGGTGCGCTGATCAGCAACGTGCAGGAAGATCCTCCCGCCCGCCAGTATCACCCATGGACGCTATCGCTGCTGCACACCTTAGAAGCGGTTAACGCCCGAGCTCCATATAATCTAAGCATGAAGCACTCACGGATGCAAATATCAAATGAAAATCCGACGTAGGTAGCATCTGAGCTTATCACCAACAGCTTGGTCAGCCAGATAGGGAGCAATATCGCCTTCGCCAAATTCACCTTATCCAGTTTAGACTTGCACATAACAAGCCGACTACGCCCGAGCCTATCAAGAGCAAGGGATCGCTCCGCCTAACCGACGGGAAGGCGCCGATGCTAGCTTGAGGTCAAATAAGCACTGTCCAACCTCCCTCTGCAAAAGTCTCCAGGATGATCTTCAGACGGTGTTGGGTGGTGATCTGGCGAGAAATGACGGATGTGCCACTCGTCAAGACCAGGCAAGGCTGCGATGATGAAGCGACAGTAATCATGCCGGCTAATTACATGTAGCCATCAGCCCCTGGCATCAGCAGTGTACACAGCCACGGCGACTACTCGCAGCACTGCGACGTCTGACTGCGCTTTGCAAGGCTTCAAGATGCTGTCCGAGAGTCATCAACTGGGAAGTTATCTGCATGAGGCACGGTCCAGCATGTGACAAGAAATAGAGAGTGTGCAAGCAGGGGTCCGGAGCCTTTTCGCCGCACATTGCAGGCATGGATATTAACTCATCTATCCTCTGCAGTCCTAGATGGGTATTAGAAAGAGATTAGCAAACAGCCGAGGTAATACGGATTCATCAATTGCTTCCCTGGAAGGCTCTTCAATACCTACGAGGACTCTGTAAGGTAGAGAGACCTTTGCTTCAAAATCGTTCTTGAATACACATGTGATGGCACATGTGATGGAGTACCTTCCCTGGTAATCATGCGATAGAAGGCTGTCGCGTATTTGCAAGGGAAAAATAAATAAATAAGTAAATAACAATTTGCAGGTTGAAGATGGAAGAAAAGGATCTTGAGAGATGGCAGCAAGAGCTTTGCCAAGCAAAGCACTAGAAGTACACAGTGTTCCAATAGTAGGTCAGTGTCCCAGATGGTCACCTTTACAGGCATAGTTTCAGCGGATTACGGCGTTCTTCAGCGTGCTTACTACATGTACTTTTGCAATGACTACATGTACATGTTACACGCTTTGGTCAATAAAGTACCTGGACATATATCTCGTCTCGTACGTTCAACCCCGCAGGCTTTCGTACCTATTGCCAAATGAGACAAAGATGCATTGCCTACTGCGAGATACAATATGCAGGATATCAAGAGTTTCATTCTAGATTTCAGCCGGTAGGCTAGACAGCGGCGAAACTTGCCTTACTTGTCAACTCGCAGCAAGGAGTCAAAATTCGAGATCGTCGAGCCGCATCACGGGGAGATAATAATGGTTACCGGTAAGCATCCTTGCAAATATGCGTACATGGGGTTCGGCTGCCGATGACCGAGTACCATCAGGAATCGTGTCATCTTAGTCCGTGCATGTACGTACTGTAATACATTAGTAATGTGAGATTTTTCGGCGCAACGTCAAATATCTTGAGAATCTGGAAGGCAGGCACACGACTAATTGGCTACTATTTCCTATGTAGTATACGAAAGAGTAATAGTGCTACTATAATTTCACATACCTACCAAGGGGTGTGAAGAAAACAGGGAATTTGCAAATGATCAGCACACCAGTTTCAAATGCGCGCACCATATTGACGCCAGTACCCACTATTGAGTTGGTAAAATAGTGTTCATATTTTCAACTTATGTGTGTATTTTCATTTTGCGGTCCCTGTTTTTTTTTTTTTTTTTTTTTTTCGCACCACTTGCCTACATACTTAGGATTCCGTGCGGAACCGATATGTTTTCTCTCCAACGTCCTAATTAGGTATTTGGTCGACATGGATCTAATTGCCACGTGAGATTCTCTTGGGACTTTGACACATCATCTGCCAAGCTCAAACGCTCATGATGAACAGGCCTTCTCTCGACTGGCATTGAGAAACTTCGCTGTAATTACTATACTGAGTACAGATGATGTTATTACCCATATCAGGTCGTAACATTCTCAATATGCCTCACGCTCAATAACAGCCTAGCTATGATGTTACTACTTAGCCTCTAGCAATAATGACGTTACTCCCTGCCCTTTGGTATGAATGATACCCAGGTTGCTGGAACCATAAATAATCAAGAACAAGCTGCAGGTTGGCCCACATGTAATGCGAAGTCGTAGCCCCCAATTTTATCAAGACTTACATACCATCTACGAAGGACGGTAAATAGATCTCTATCTTAACCCGTATAAGCTCTAGTTTTCTTGCTCTCTGTTGTTAGTCTGAGAAATCCATTCCACTTCAAGGGCCAAGAAAACCAAACTTGCTAGCTAAATCAGAGTATGAATGTCATATGACTTGCTGGTTGCTAGACTTGGCTGCCGCGAAGAGTAGCCCCTGAAGTATATTTAGGATCTTTTACTAATAGTATCATGATCTTTTTGATGGCAGAAGCCATGTTTACAAAAGTTCACCTTTAGGAATACCTATTCGGAGTAATTCATCTTAGTAGCAAAAGAAATGTTCTATATAAAGGCCCAAAATATGGAGTATATTTCCCTGGGCAGCTTCCAAGATAGGATATGCAGATAGTCACGGATGTAGTAAGTCTGACCCGCAAGTCTCCCGCATAACAATCATTTCAAACTGTTCGAATATTTCACTCAACTCTCTGAATTAGACATGCCCACGCCATTTCCTCCATTGGGCATGAGTTACGTGAGCTACGCGGGTTTTCAATGCTCGTCATCTGTTGCTTGGAGTTTCTTTTACCGCCATCTTGGGCGTTGGACAGATGAACGCTCATAGCTAGAAATAGGAACTACTCTTTTCAGCCTTCGGAAAGCTTTCTACCAATAGACGATCGGGCGTGGGGGCGTAAGCTTTCACGTACAAACAAAAAACAACCTGATTTTTTTCCTTTCTACCAGCATTGGTTATACCCTGCCTGTGGGTCTCATAGCTAGGCTGAGCGACTGTTTGCGCTCGCAAACATTTACGCGTGAGAAATAGAACAGTCATCCTTGGCTGCGTACAGTACAATAGAATCATTTTACCTCCGCTTGTCCTGTCTTGAAGAGATGTCACCGCGCGGTATCCCGCTGGCTTAGAAGAATGTCAGTCAGCGGCATTAGAGCTCCCGCCAATAGCGAGTACACAGATACATTCTCGTACCAGCACTACATTCTATCCATATACGAATGCCGGCTCCAAGCTTACTGCAAAATTTTGTGACCATGAGATGAATTTGAAACAGACCCACTGGTCTCCATCCCGGCCGTCCCAAAAATTCCGCTGCAGCGGAAATATTTGTTCCTTGACAGAGGGGCTCCCTGCCGTGTGCTCTGTACATGTCAAGAAAATAGAAAATTCGAATACCTGCTCAGACGCACATGCCGTCTTCTTTGCAGCCCCCTGCTCCCTTTCTCCCTTAATCCAGGATCTCATTTCTCTATCCCAAGGCCATGGGAACAGTCATGGCAGCAAGGACAGCTAGCGGGCTGCTTCGGAGCCCTCCGTTTGCGACTAAGATCCTCCCCACCGTCTGGACGATCAGCCGGGATGCTCCCTGCTCTATCCACGCGACAAGTGGAGAGTTTCACCGTGGGCTTAGGAGTCCGGTGGCACGGATGGGGGGGCGTACAGCACAGCCTCTGCGCCATTCCTACGGGCTGCCTGTGGGATGAGCTAGCTTTGTGGCGGCCGACTTTGCTTTTTAATCCGGGTTAATTTTGAGGTCAGGATACCGACAACGAGTGAGCATTTGGGAGCCGGCGTTTTCCCTTGATGAGTTGGGGGCCGCTAGCGATTCCTAGTGGATGCATTGGCATGAATAGTGTGTGCCGAATAGCAAAGGTAGATCCCCTCTCTGGATGCCAGAATGTCAAGCCCCCAGACGACGCTAGCTTTGTATGCTTCCGTAATGAATTCCTATCGTTACTTAAATGCCCCTGCATCGTCAAGTAACGGAGAACACCGAGTTGTGGTAATAGCTTCATCGAGCGGGCGTTTTTTCTGCAAGACAGACAGGGTTATACGATTCAAGTGCAATCTTGGCAGTGGTTCATAAATCTAGAGCCCGGTTTGCTTACCCCTCCATGTGATATAGAACGTCATATCGGCATCTAAAGCGAGTAAATGCTGAACAAAGGCGGAGGCGGCAAGTAATCACTTCAATCTAATGTATACCAAACGCCTTTTTAATGCCATAGACTCGAGAATTATCCCGCGTATATGGACGCTCTATGGGAGGATAACGAGCTATATTTTCTCATGCCAAGTAGAGATAACGCCAAGTTCGATCCTTGTTCATATCACAAGTCTA
This sequence comes from Trichoderma hamatum GD12, assembly GCA_000331835.2. Classification (NCBI taxonomy): domain Eukaryota; kingdom Fungi; phylum Ascomycota; class Sordariomycetes; order Hypocreales; family Hypocreaceae; genus Trichoderma; species Trichoderma hamatum. Next base: position 17,629 of record ANCB02000289.1, read on the forward strand.
ATGGATGAACGACCAACAAAACTCCTGTCCGTGAAGAGGCGAATGCATGTAGAATGATATCGGTAGAAACGATAGTATCAGCTTTCTATGCTGACGTCGGTAAACTCGCTTGCGAGTCTATATGCCTACAAAGAGACTATCTCTTGATCATTAGCTTTGGGCATATCGGACGATCCATGTATCTTCTGTCTTGGCTATTTGGTTGGCAGACAATCTAGCCTATTTGCTGCCAAGACCGCTATCCAAAACATGCATCTATGAATCTTACATGTACTGCGCTTGTATAGAACAGGGATAAGCAGACACAGATATTTGAAATAGGCATAGTAAGCTCGCAAAACATGTTCATTCTTTATTTATGATAAGTGATAGTGAACATACCCGTGTGCCTGTTTACATGCTGCTTTCATTAACGCGAGGAGTAAAATATGTGTCTATTTTTGGAAGCATGGATGAACAAGGCTCAGTCTATCACGCATTTTCATGGAGTGATATCGTATCTTGATTCGTCTTGTTCGGAAAGAGTTAGGTAGCAGATAACCTCTTTCTTCATGTCGTGAGCCCGCCCATCTCCTGACTTATCACTCATGATCTCTTTCATTGGTTCAGCCGTTGACCTGCCAAGAGAGCCGATGTAGCGATGGTAATAGCATTGTTACGTACAAGCGTTATACGTAAAGATATTTCTTTCATAGTGGCTTAAAGCATTTACCTATGAAGATGTTGTCATGGCCAGCAATGTAATGACATTAATGATATATTTTGATGCCTATGGGTAGCAGTTATGTGTTTAAAATAGAGTCTGGCAGTGTTGTAATTACACGACTACAATGATAACTCATTAATTGATATCAACGTAGCTTCTGTGTCTGTCCATGACTTCGACAGTTTTACAGGCGACGAAAATCGTAATCTTGCTTCTATCACCACCAAGAAGGATCACATCGACATTTTCATTTTTTCTTAACCTGTACCTTTGAGATGCAATTTTATTCATAGCATTGAGCATAAGAGCATATCAGAAGCCATTGTAGTGACCACTCCAACCAAAAGCAGCGCATATCCCCCAGGCTAATGATGCTAGATGCCTCAATAATTGTTGCGATTCATTTAGAAATTAATATATCTCTGGCTCGTTTTCTTCATATATAGCGCACGTATCATCTCCTTTGTGTTATACATCAGGCAAGGTAGCAGGCCACAGTCAATAAAGGGAACGATACTATGGAAACAACATAACAAGTATAATAACGGGGAAAGATTGATTAAATTGGTATTTCCAACAAATATAGTTGCTGTCAAGCCATTTTGAATTTCCAGGTGTGCTGCTGAAGAGAGAGCTAGAGACAACATGGAAAGATTATTCACATTGCTCGCTACGTGGTTTATATATTAAATATTCAACTGAACATTGATTCTATTCTTATCATCAATTCAAATGGCCTCTACAATATTTCATATAAGTATGAAAAGTTCGGGTAGCTCTTGAGTATAGGCTTATTGCACCAAGTTGGTGAGGCTACGCTCGGGATTATTTCCTTGTTCCTTACTATTCCTTGCACAACGGTACAAAACACAACACAGTCCAACTAGTACCATTACCAGTGACAAATATTTATATGAACTAAAGAAATCAATTCAAGCACATAGTCTAGTATAAACTTCTTGGAATTGAATTGACTTCTTTCTGCTGCCTCACGAGGCTCCTACCAGAATGAAAAAAGAGAGTGGAACTCTGGGGTTGGTAGAGCCCAGGGTTAGTCACTATAAATATACTATTGCTTTGATGGAATCAATTGCCAAGGTGCAAATCAATAGATCCAATCTCCATGATCTGGGCTGGGCTCCCAGATTTTTGGTTCCCCGAGTTGAGTGAAGGGGGCATGAGATAGGGCCGTTTAGCGAATCCTGGCTCATCACGACCAAGAACCGCACGCTTAAACGAATGCGTGCTAACAATGATAGGTATTGGGGATCAACGTTGCTAGCCTTTTCCAAGTCTCACGCCCCGACATGTCAGCAGACAGATCGCCGATGTCAGTAAGCATACCCACTGATTGTTAGCTTGGCAAGGAACCCGTAATTACGGCACATTCGTGCATACACTATGTGAAGCGAATAGCACGGCCTTTGACAACTTGAAGTTTCGGCATTCATATCCGGTCAACTGCATGTAAAGTTGAGCGGGGAAATAACTGGCGACAATTTTACCATGATTTCCGTGATAAGAGCAGCTGGAAATAACGACAAGTTCAACGGAAAAGTAATTGGTTATTTCGGGCACCACTCCGGGCACTCTCCCGGGCACTCCTCCGGGGACAGTATTGTGACGAGTCGACCGGATTGCAGTTGGCACCCCTAGTGCTGCATTACGCTTGCTCTCGGAGTCAATCCCAAATGGTTGGTTTGCTGTATGCTGTCTCGGCGCAATTCGTTGATTCCTTGCATTCAACTGCATCGCGTCATGCTACGTTAGTTCATCGGCGACCATTTGCGTGAACCATGTCATATCACTTTTAGGAGGCAGCCCGAGAACCCCAAACTTTAATGAGATTACTCATAGAAATCTGACAGCGCCCAGGGGTACGTACGACGTTGCCGCATAAACTAGCAGGTTCAAAGGAGAAGTTAGTACTACTACTAATTACTTTGCAGCTGGTTCCCGTAGACTTATCAATGCCGGCAGCCAGCATGGCGGGGTTTTAGATGATCCCCAGATATCAAATTGACGTGGTGGGAGTGGCTATCATATTACCAACTTCCTCACTGTAACTTCCTCTTGCAGAACATGTGTTGAGATTAACGACGATTGAGTAGTCCGAGAGGCGAAATCCTTGGGACCTCGAGGTCGGCCAAACAGCCGTTTCAGGTAAATGCTGTTGGATGCAAGATGACTGCAGTATTTGCCAGGGTTTTGGCTGTAAGCGTATCGACGTGTAGGCGTATTAAGGGGTATGTCGTATTCATGGATGTCCCATGTGCGCTCTCCCACACATGGTAGTCTTGCGTGAAGAGAGGCAATCCTATTTTCGTTGTTTCTCTGGATCAGAACAGTTTGGTGTAATGTTGAGGAAGCTGCTGTGACTCTATTGATCATTACTGTTATCAGCAACTCTTCTTTAATTTGCAGCATGAATAAGATAGGGGTCATAAGGCGTCTACTATAATGTATGAATAAGGTGATTCCGTATGATGATAATGATAACATCTGAAAGCGATAGTGTGCCTATGTTTAATGAATATGAGTCTACTAAGTTGGCATGTAAAATTGTGTGAACGCAAACCAATTTTAGATGCATAAATGAAGAAAATTGCTTTAGGTATCTCATAAAACAGCAGTACGTTCAAATTCAATTATAATATTCGAAATTGTATCTAAATGTGTATCTAAATGAATTTGACTGATATATATTGAGAATGAGGCGCATCCATTGAATTGCAATACTGTGCATCCAGCATTTCTCTTGGCTGATGAATGACATTTGCGAATAAAAAGGAGTTAAAGGAGGTAGAATGCCGAAGTCTGAATAAAGAAGTGTTTTTATATGAATGGGAGATAAAGCACATTTGAAATGAATGATAAGCGCATTGACTGCGATCTTTTTTTGTTCCTTTAGTCTTGTTATTCACATTGCAGTTGTGATATCAGCGCCAACGTCAATGAGCAAGATAGCATTGCTAGCTAAGCGCCTATTTCATCAGCTACTCTCCTTTTTTTTTTTTTTTTTTTTTTTTTTTTTGAGGGAGAGAGAGAGAGTTTCACATACGACATAACTTCCATGGGTATTCAGTTGCAGCCTTTTGTTTTGTAAATTGGTGGTGGTAAGCAATGGAAAAAACATAAGCAAACTTGCAGGTCAGCGAGAATTAAGCTTCAACTGCCAAGATACTACTTAATTAGATCGATTAATGTACATGTATCTTTCATTTTATAGATACTATTTTATAGATTAGATAATTATCCAAGAAACTTAATCTATGGCCGTATATATCCACGTGCATTTACGAATATTTGATCGTGTGTGTCCACCTTTACATGGCCTCTTGTCTGCACCTCATGTACAGAGGTGCTAAGGGATGTTCATTATGCAGTTACGTTTAATTCATTTACAGTGAAGACGAAAACAAGCTTCAAAGTGATCCTCGAGTTACATTCAATGGCCCGTCTTGTCTTGCCGCACCGGTGGCGAAGCCATGTGAATTACGCCTCGGGACACACGCGGAACTCCGACTCTCCAGCATACTCTAGACGCTACTATGAACCCTTAGTCCAGCATTTCCCAGCTGCCAAAGCTCCCTTAGCTTCAGACTGAACTCCATGGATTTTCCAGCGACTAATGCCGCTAAAGTAGACCCGACGAGCGTTCGGAGAATCGGGCCTCTGCTCCGGCGCGACAGTCCCGAGGCATCTACTGCACGGGGTGCGCCTTGGCTGCCGGCCTCGGCCTAGCGTGCCGTTGTCATCACGATGGCCATGCCGTCGAGATTCCCAAAAGACAGCTGCAAATAGGGCTGTTTTCGTTCTATTTCGAACCGCACCGCCCTGGCATGCATGTTTTGTTGCTCGCCTGGTGGCCCCATCCACTGTCTGCAGAAGCGTCGCCATGGGCTCTGTCCAACCGCCCACGAAGCCTTGCCACAACTGCCGCCGGCAGAGGCTCCGTTGTGATCGGTCGTACCCACATTGCAACAAGTGTGCCTCCTCCGGCAAGGAGTGTCTCGGCTATGGGAAGCTATTTCGTTGGACGGGAGCCATCGCCAGCCGCGGGAAGCTGGCCGGCCGCACGTCGAGCGCGCCCGTTGCGGCTGGGAATGAGCATGAGAATGACAGAGACGCAGAACTAGAGCCCGAGGTGGACGCTGACGGCGAGACAGAGGCCCTGTCGCCTGCTCTGGCGGTGGCCAAGCTGCGCTCCAAGAGGAGCTCGTCAATGTCTCCCAGGGTATCTGTAATACCATGGAATGGCTATTACGGTAGAAGAATGTCGGCTGGTGCAGAAGCATCACTGCCCACCCCTTTGCCCAGGTCTCCCAGTATCAAACCAAGCAGTCCTTGGGTGCTGGCCGATCCTCTGTTCCAAGATCTGAACCAGTCTGACCGGTTCTATCTCAACTATTGTGCGTATGAGCTAGACCCAGATTCTTTCTTCTGGCTTATATATTGAACGATCCTTTTTTGTCTTTTGACTAATATCTCACCGCAGTTACGACCCGCCTGTGCAAAGACCTAGTGTCCAACGACGGCCCTGAGTGCAATCCTTTTCGCAGCCTCATACCACTAACTCGTGCTCATCCACTATTACAGCACATTATAGTTGCAGCCTCAGCGGCTCACATGTCCAACTTAATAACTATGGGTCTGCCATATGATGACAGCGGCCTCGTAGCTGCGAATCAGAGCGCGGCCTCTAAAAAGGCACTCAACGATGCACTGGTCGCCAAACATACAGCGTTGCGGCTAATGTCTGCTGCCATTCAGAACCTTGATACTATGAATGGCGATGTTGTGCTTGCAGCTTCGCTCTTCTTCATCAACATAGAGTTGATTGAGTCTGGAAAGCACGGTTGGAGAGCGCATCTCGAAGGGGCGGCAAAAATCATGTCGTTCATACAGCTCACCCAAGCATGGGATAGTTCGTTGCGGGACTACCTCCTTTCGGATTGCTTTATGTGAGCTCTCTCTTATTTTACTTTCTCACCTTTTTATTATTTCATTATCACCGCATGAATAATCTCTTGATATACTAACCGTTACGTCCAGCTACTTCATCCTCGCTTCGGCATTTATGCCAACGCGATACGCAACGTCTTTGAACTTTGAGTCTTCACAGATTCCTTTTGTGCTCGGCAAGACGATAGCGAATAGTTATTTGTGCTGCCCACCAGAGCTGATGGAAATCTTGCACACCGCCTCCCAGCTTTTGAACAACGCAGTCGATGGTCAACCCGACGAGGAAACCACTGTGGCTGGTATAGAGCTGGTTAAACGTGCTCAAGCCTACGACATCTATGGATGGGCTCGCGACACGGGGAAAGTCCTATCTTTGTCCAACGAGTCGATGCAAAGCCGCATGCACGCAGGATCAGCTCATCGCTTGGCTGCTTGTATATACATCTTGCAAGCCGTACCGTCTGTCGGAGAGAGACTTGGCCCAGAATTTGTGTCCTTCTTAAGTGATGACTTGCTGGCACATCTGAACATGATTCCTGTCGAAGACCCCAACTTCAAGGCAACTACGTGGCCAACATTTATCATTGGCGCAGAGACTAGAAACCCAGAACGACAGAAACAGATCATGGAAAGACTACGGGTAATGACGACGGTATGTCCATGGGGCTTCATCCATACCGCCATGGAGACACTCCAAGTTATCTGGAACCTAGCGGCAGAGGAAAGGGGATCAAAGAGTTGGGTCCAGACGCTCAGAGACCCGGAAATGAACTTTTTAATTGTTTGAGAGTCGACCTGTGTTATGGACTGAAGGGAAGATGGCTTTTGTGAACATATGGTAAGGACGATAAATTATTGGAGGATTTTCCAACACCAATTCAGCCACATTACCCAGGATCTTCCCATCGTTTCTCTTCATATTGCTGCCTATCAATTCACATTAGGACGGCTGAAACTAGGGCGACAAGGTTAGCATCACCCCGCCTCATAGCTTTCAGCTGATGCCGGATGACTCATCACGAAAGAGGTAGACTTAGTACTACTTATTATATATCTCGAATGGCCTGGACCGAACTCGTTGCAACCTTTTTTTAACCGTACAAAGGTGGTTTGAATTAGTTCAAACAAAAAAAGGTGGTGATGGAACCTCTGTGGCCCGATTCGCTACTACCTACCTCGCCATCACGGCGATGCCTTGATCGCTTCAATCTCCTCGAGGAAGATGGCAGTGATGGTTTGGTAGCGTTCTGGCCATTGCTTGAACATATACTTAACCAGCCAGTTAACAACCCGGCTCAGCTTATCGATGTTCTCGATACCATTGCTCATACGAATTGTGGTTCTTCTGGGGCAGCAAATGACTATGGGACCCTCAGAGAAGCTGTGGAGCAACACGGCGACACATTTTTCCTGCGATTATGGCCAACAATCGTCCAGCTCGCTCTTATGCTACCCAATTTCTTCTTGGCACGAAAGATACCCGTACTACAACCAGGGAAGAAACTGTGTCTTACAAGGAAGGAAACCGCGTGCCTTGTAGCCCACCAGTTTCTCTGCACATATCAATCTCCTCCCTGGCGGGAAGGATACCACGACTTTAGTATTTGGTATGGGTCTGGGCAACGGCACCCGCAGGCAGCACGAATGTACCTCACAGCGCTCTTTTCATACTTTGATGAATTCAGTACGGAATCATGGACGAGAAGTGCCGGAACGTCTGTTGATAGTCAGGTCGAATTCTCTTTACATACTTTTGATGGCCCAGAATCCTCTTCAGCGTGGAAATGGGGCAAATCTCGGCTAGGGAGACTGACCGTTGTCCCTTTGGAAAAGTTCAGCACAGAGCCACAGGAAGTTGCCTATCAAGGGCACAGTGGCGCAGCTGTGGTGTCTGCTAATAAAGATATCGGTTTTGGACAATCGGCAACGCAAGAGGAATTATACGTGGGTAACTGCCCCGAAGCCTGTCCCGCAGTGCTGTTTACGCCCACTCTGCAAGATGATCAAGTCTTGGTTGTTCGTGGGGCACGCCCCATGCTGAGAATCCAAGGCCAGCGTCGTGACCTCGCTTGGGAGAAACTTACGTCAGAGGAGAGACAAGGAGGTCGAATGCTCTTTATGGATGCACTGGAACTCGACGAAGTAGAGGATTCTGCAATGCTACCTGATTTGAAACAAGAAAATATCATGAGGGAGATTCGAAAGGCGTATACGGCGTTTTCATCATGGTCAGGTGGCGAGAATCCAATTGTATGGACAGGACTATGGGGCTGCGGCGCCTTCAACGGCGACCCAGCTACTAAAGTGATCTTGATGTGGATGGCAGCTTCGTTGGCTGGCAAAGAGCTCCGATTACTCTTTGATGCTTCTCAGAAAGATTTTGGTGTTAAATTTGCACGGTTTGTCGAAAGAGTCAAGGTGATTTGGACTGTGAAGGATCTTGACAACTGTTTGGAAGCTATACCCCGGGGTATTGGGCGCTGGGAAACAATGGATTGGTTGCTTGAAAATCTGCCCGAGTGTTAATAGGGGAGATGATACCATGATGCTATCATATATATTATGCCTTGCTGGTACCATATTATGACATTGAGAAATACTAGAATGGACAAATTACGGCCCTGAGTGAAGTAATATGCAATATGCTAACTAAGTTTCCTAAAGATGTCTGTTAATGATCCTTAGAAGCATTTCATCGGATGAAGAAGTGACTTGTGTGAATAACTTAAGGCGGACAACCTCATACACAAGGAAATAGAGTGTTAACCACACGCTCATGAAACTGAATATCCTATGGCTGAATGTTGGAAGAGGAAGTCCTATTGTGTGCTATAGTCTATTTTGTGGATGCTATCCAAATCGCCCTTTAGGTTCTTCATTTGACATATTTATCAAAAAGTTAAACCCAAGGGACGACATTTTTGTGACTCTCGTTGGAATCCGCACAGCTGACGAATCTTCCATCCTGGCCTTGTCCTCGACACATGCTAGGTATTGAGTACTAGCTAAGGTTGTCATCATGATAAACGGTATTTTTAGTCCAACTTTCACTTCTAATTTTTTGCTAGGCTTTGCAAGGCAGCTCACGACAGTCACTGGTGTTATGAATATATGTTATAAAAATTAAGTGTTGATAATAAGCAAATCATCTCGCTTTGTTTCTCGTCAAAGTTTCTTCTGTACATGAAAGTCTTGCCGAATTGTAAAAGCCCAATGTCGAAAATCGCGAGACTGAAAAGATTATGTGACTTGAACGATTATTTTTTAACATTAACAGTTTCAATATATTATATCATAGTAGGAGAATAAATTCCAAGTGTTTGTCCAGTAATAAACGTTATGGAATCGACAGGCATTTTGGCTCTGAACATTTAAACGGTTATATTCTCCAACCATTTCCTTCTTCGATGTTTGAATAGTTTGTACGGTGGATTTCCATCCAGGATAGCTTAGGACCATGTTCGTGTGACGGCAAATGCTATTTGACAAACGACTTAGAGCAGCAAAATACTTCTACCAGCAGATTTCAATTTAGGAAAAAGAAGGAACAGCTGGTATTTTGTCCTTGCAGTGAGAAAGGAGGTTGTTCCATCAATTGCCATAGCAAGCAAACAAGACATGATTTGAATTGTCTTCTATCTCCCGCCCTGAGAAGTCGCATCGCTGAAATTCAGAGTCTTAATGAAGAATGTTTCCCTGTATACAGGGCCACTTCGATAAGTGACCCAAAGCATGGCCATTTTGTCTTTGGAAGAGGCGAGAACTTCATGGAGGCGTTGACCAGACTATATCAAGGTATACTTCTTATTTGACATCTCCCCCAACACACATATACACAAGGAAGGAAAGAGAAAGAGAAGATTATCTTATATTTTTTCCTCTTCCCTTCTACTAATGACTTGTAGGCTAACGTTAAGTAGGGTATAGTAGTCCCTCAGATGCTGCAGATTTCGTAACATTGGAGTTCTGAATTGGCAGCGATCGGGAGGAAATCCTAAACACTGGACCAATAACGCAGAATAATGAGCACCATGATCAGCGAAAAGACCAGAGGCATTTGCATGTGTCACTATGTTTGAGTGTGGCCGATTGCTGGATGTGACACATTTCCGTGAAGTATTCGCCATTACTTCTAACGACCACCATTTTGTAGCAACTGCACTGCTAGCTGACCCATTTGAGGTCCCAACAGAGACCGAGATCAAACAAGTGTCAGGCAATATTGGAACGCCAGGCATGTCACTTCTTGTCCCTCCGCCGGAGCCTAGAATTAGGAAAATTAACGCCGATAAGTGGGATGTATTGAATCATAGCCCCCTTTTAGGCGACATAGAGAACAATTTTCGAAAAACCTCGATGCATTTAAGCCTTACACAATATCAGCAAGGTCTGCTTGGCCGAACAAAAAATGAACATTATATAGACAATAACATGGTGCTACACGAAGCACCTATCCAAGTCTTTAATAGTTCGACGTGAGTTGGTGACCTGGACCTTTTATGGACACTTAGCAGCAAGCTGGTTTCTCGCGTTGACTGTAAGTGCTCTAACAGTGGGCCAGTCCATGAGCAATCGTTTCATTCATTTCTTCATATTTTTTGGGAAACAATTGGGTATGGTTATAGTTGATAATTGGGAGGAACTATTCACACCACCGACAGATCCAGGCATTTCCGTTGTGCGAATAGCAGGAAATTGGATAGCGATGTTAGCAGCTGTTGGCATTAGTATTCGTTTAAGAAGACTGACAATCGCACTCTCGGATAATACATGTTGGGAGTGTACAAAAAAAACATATCCAAGGCCTGGAAGCTTCTGAGGAAGAGATTGAAAGATTAGCGATAGTATTATAAATTTGCTATAAATATAGTTAACACTTTCTTTATATTGCTTGTTTATATTTACTACAGTTCAATGCAACCAACTAGCGATTTGTACATATAGAATAAGATTAAAACTTGACTTATTTTACATTGATCACATCGATGCTCATGAGTGGCTTGAATGTATTAACATCAGAGGAATCACGAGTATGGTATATCCGTGGCGGATTTTGAACATATCTCAATATATTGCACCCTGCCTTTAGGTATAATAAAGATAGCGTTTGCAAGCTAAGTATACAAATTAAAAAGGGATTCAGCTAATGTATAGGTTCAGTGACATGTTCGCATTTTTGGCCTTTAGCAAAGTAGCTTGTCATTCAGTAGACTGTAGAAGCAAAACAAAGTGAATTCGACATACAATATTGCCCGAGGCATCTTAATTGACATGGCTCATACAACGAATTACATAGTTGAGTCATGAAATGATGGGGCAGCATAATATTGACTCAAATATAGCTAATACATTTACTTGTTGATGTAAGTAAGATGGAAACCGTCCATTGAACACTAATGTATTCAGACTACTAACCGTTAGAATACGACATATTACAGTGCATGAGAGTGAATATGGTCTTCGCAGTATTATCAGACCAGCTATCGAAGCAGCACTCTGGATGCTTTGTACCTCTACCTACCTGCTTGCCACGTGGAAAGCACTTCCAATCAAATAATTGCCATTACCCACCTTAAACTTCTCTCCCTTGGCAAATCTAAGGCCGAAACACATATACGAATCTTACCATATAGCGGTCGGTGCTGCGGTGATCATTTAGAGTCAGGCGATATGTGCATGTTCTCGTAACGAGCCCCCTGCATCATACATTGCAGATACTAACGTGTTGTAACCCCCCCGATAATAAATGTTGACACTCACACTCCGAGTTTCTCTCTCTTATTTTTTCACTCACTTCAGCTAATACTTTGCAGCGAGTTTCGAGATTGGGCATCAACTTAGTGAGCCTTGCCGTGGTCGCATTAGCTCCTAATGCGCCCTTCCTCCCCAAGTCCAGGGATCCCATACCTTAGCTGCATTAACAAGCCGGGCTAATTGGAGACAGCACGACAACTCCTGATCCTACGCACTGCATTACTGCCCTTGCGTTTCCCCAAGATATTGGCGTGGTCTAGACTCTGATGAATTTGGCTTGTGACTATTTCTTGCATGCCAAATAGCCTCTGTCTTAGACGCCTAGATTGCACTGCACGGGCTGAAATCTAACGAGTCAATAAAATTCCAGCGAACTGTCACCGAAGTCCTCAGCTGTAGGTTTTACAGCATTTTACCAGCTTGTGAAATTATTGCAAATGCATGGTTACCTCACTTTACATACATGTATTCGGACGCCTTTTTAGACCTTCTGAGGTAGTTAAAATTGCTGTGAAATTGCCTTGCCGTCAATAGCAAGTTCTAGTAAACAATTTGACCTTGCGATTAGAGCTGAAACTCGATATTTGAAAAAAATATTGTCTAAGACTTATACGTGGTTGAATATTGTTGGGGGGGAAAAAAGGCAATTGGGCTGCAGAGATGATTGGGCAAACTACTCTGTTAGGCAGCCCGTTGACTCTGCCAATGGTAAGGTGCTATAGAATTGGGTAGAGATTTTCACAACACGAAACGATTTGGGTCAGATATCGATAGGTATGTATGTATACGAAATAATGAATCAGCGTAATTCCATACGCCAAGTATGTGGTAGAGAGTGCTGCTGAATGAAAATGGAATCGGTGTGAGCATCTGCCAACCGCTCACTAGTCAAACAGCAGAAACTAAGAGCTTGATATTGCATTTGAGAATACAAAACAGATAGGACAATTGATTGACTGATTTTACAATCCCAATTATACATGAATGCATTTTTTGTGTATAAGTAATCCGCTATTTACTAGGTATATGCTATGAAAGTTATGATATCTATTGAAGTGTCGTGGATACATGTGAATACAACTTATGCTGATGCAAAAGTTTGATATCAATACGTCAGTGCTTCACAAGGAGCAAATATGATGCTCATGAGAATAGACAAATGGCTTTTTTTTATGATCACAGCTGAGGCATTCATTCGTTTGCTCAATATGAGTACAATGTAGATTATCAATCTTCTTCTGAGAGAGTTGCATAAAGCAAAAGAGAGTATATGACCTTGGGGAATATGAACTGGGGAAGAGAAATGGCGAATTTGAATTTGACTTCGAAAATGACATTATTTATGTATGCGTATCGATCATAATCTACTGCCAAAATCTTATACTCTTATAGATATTTCTTCATCAACTGTCTGAAAGTCTAATCTATACAGATATTAATCGCTAGGTATCTTACAGAGTAGTTACTGCCAGCTTCAGGTCACTAACCGTGATGAATAAAGCATAGACAATCACAGTAGCATGATCAAATGTAACTTTTGTTGTGTCCTATCGAGATAATTACAGTTATACGCCTCTCTGCTCAAATTTTGTTCCAGCACTGCCAAATATCACATCACACTCTCCGGCCAAAATAAACAAGATGCATCTTGCTTCAACAACACAGAGGCTGATAGCCCAGGCTGTTTGCCTGAAAGGCATTTGGCATAGTTGAACATGATCCACATTCGCGCCCTATTCATCCTTCGGCGTTGAATATGCTCCATTCATCACGCTGATGCCTCATTTTGAGCATGTTTTCTATAGTTTCCATTCTGAGCCTACCAAATTGGTTGCCTCGGGCAGACGTGAGAAAGGCAACCGTTTCCACTAACCCGATTCGAGACAAATCCTACCCTTCATTTAAGGCTTACCGGCTGATGGGAAATTGATATACTACAGACCACTCTTATTACCCGTGGGCTCTTCTCATGGTAGATTATTCGGCAGTTAAATCGGTGAAGAAATCGTATGGCATCTAGCATCACCACGTCTATTTCTTACTGCAGATGAATGTCCACTACATGCAAGGCTGACGGCATATCGTCATATTTCCATCATGGCATAGTAAGTATTTTTCGAGATAGCAATTCCTCTACACCGTATTTTCCTACCACCTCGTCCGATGAAATAGCTAGATCCAACAACGACAGTCTCCATCACTCTTTGAGTCTAGCCAGCCACCTGAATTCCCGTTAGGGCAGCTTCAGCCTCTGGCATTGGCCGAACTAGCCAAGGCAGCTGTGTCCATATCACATATCAAAGGTCACAAGCGTTAGACGACCCTGTCAAGTGCCCCTGTAGCAAGTGATCGCTTTGCCGCCAATGCTGACCCGCAGCGTCTTCAGGTCGCATGATTTGGGTCCTGGAATCCTGCGTTCCGTACGGGGTAAAAGTGCCAAAATGCTGGTTTAGTAAGTACTACTACTGTCATGCTTTTAACCCTTCAAGCGAGACCCTCAAACATGGTTTTTTGGGATATCCGGGTGCTATGACCCTGCTCAGCCACCGGGTATTACGAACGACGTCTCGCAAAACGTCTTGAAAGAGGAAGCTTGAATAACCCCCCCAAGTAAGGCAACAAGAAAAAAAAAAAGGCGAGAGTGAGAATCAGGAGAGATGGTCAGAGTGGCAAGAGATGTGAAACTATTTTCCTCTCTTTTTTTTACTCAATTCGGCTGCTCTAGTCATGACCCCTTGATCCTTTGGAGTCGAGAAGCCAAAGATCTAAGACGGATCTACTCCGTAGGATTAAGGCAGCTTTATTGGTGCTTAGGTATTTAGGCGGAAAGCTGCCTTGTACCATTGAGTTTTGGGTGCATACCTAAGTCGAGCTCAGATCCCTACCTACCTAAAGCTACATATAATGGAATGACGTCGATAGAGAGTAAGCACACGGTCCTAGCCGAACGCTGAGAATTATTGCAAAAGACCCTTGCACTCCATTAGATTTTAGATCACTACTAGCATTGCACTAATAATTATAGTATTAGGCACCCAGCTTGCGGGGAGGCGAACTACATGTACCTAGTTAGCCAGCTTTCAGCCGCATCTCGCCAAGCTGAGACTCTGCTCCAGTCCAGTAGAAATGCAGAGACAGCTACTCAGCAGGGTTCTCCAGCAGAGACGGTGGTAGCCGACAACCTACAAGGGCCGTGTAGCGGCCCAGTGGCGATGTGCCGGGCCGCTTATTTACATTGCAAGAGGCTGGGTGTGGCCTGTGGATTGCTGTACCATGCCGTCTTACAGTACAGACTTTTTCAGCTTCCAGCCTGTGAGATATTACGTGAGTTGCAAAGACGGCTGGCTGCAAGCATGGATACCCGACCAGAAGATGCACACCGAAAAAAATGAAAGAAAGTTTGCAGCCGAGCTTCCCGCCAGGCAAACCCTCCGATGGAAACAAGGCAAACACAAAAAGAAATCCCAAAGGCAGAGAGAATTTTCTAGACTGCTTCTCGAGCGTAAGAGTGATGAAATGGAACCCCCCTCTCTACGAGCTACATGCGTGAACCTGGTAGCTATTCACTATATATTCGATTTGTTAAAAGAGGTGCTGTAACTCCATCGTGTTATATTGGCTGAAGGGTCCTCGATGCCCCACTCGTGGTCCTTTTGCACAAGGCAGCAAAAAGGCAACCGCATTAGCGTACCCGCAGCCGCACCGGCTCAACAGGAACTGATACATCATCTTGCCATCCTGCCAACCTGCACCCGATCAAATAACGGTTCAGCGATAGCCCTGAAGGGAATTGCCCGGATCGCTCCCCTATTTAGGCAGCACCGTCAACTAACACGATCATCTCGGCATCCTTGGGTTCTTATGCAGCTTCCCTCGGTTCCAAGGAATTTCCACCGCTGCTTCTAGTAGTAGGTCGAGGTACAGCCCCTGTAAGGCAGTCGTACTACCTACTAGTAGTAAGGCTGTCATCAATAGAAATACCTACTACTAGCTGGAATTATAACACCACTCGGCCGAATCCGGGTTTAATAGGCAATACCTACTGTACGAGCTTTTCGGTTTTGATATCAGTTTGTTTTCCCAAAAGCACAGACGTGCCGGACGGAATCTAGCTCTCCCATACTAATACCCATTTGTATACTCCGATACATGCTCGTGCTCATGCCCATGCAAGGCGCTGCATGCGCAAACTCTGTGCGGCTGAATGTTACCCACGCGGAAGACGGCCTCTTCCCCAATACCGAAAACTCAAAGCCAATGCTATACCTACTTCTCGTATGAGGCATTTGAGCTGGGCGTAGCGTAGCATAGCGTTTTCTCTGCATTCCCACTCGCCCGAGTTTGTACACTTATCCTGATGGCAGTAGATTGATGCAGCCTTTGAAAGTTTTCCCAAAAACAACCGAGTCGATCCATCCAACCATCCAGGTGATCTTCTAAATCACCAGTTGGCCCGACCGGTCGTTGGATCACATCACACATCATGCAAATGAATGCCTTGCATGTGTCTCGATCTTTTATAGAAAAAAAGAAATCCCTCAATGGGATTTAGGAATGCCATCGTTGATATAGCAAGAAGCATACCAGTGCTACCTCAATCTGCACCAAAAAGGGTTAAGATATTCACAGCGTTCATGAGTTGAGCCTTTAGTGGTTGAACGTGAGGGGAACAGACCCTCAGCCTGATTGCGGGGTTCCTCCCCCCCATATTATCCGTATTATTTCATGGGTTATGGGTTGCCTCTGATAATGTCGATAGCCGCAATGATGTATGTGGTGGTGCATCTGCCAAGTACATGTAATTCTAGAGGAATCGGGATGCCAAAGTAGGTAGACACTGCCATGTATCTGAACTTACATAGCTGCCTTTTATAAATATGCCTTGTTATATATAAGTAATACACCACATTTCAATTATTAATACTCAATTGGAGAACGGACCCTTCAAAGCTCCACGCCTATTTTGGCAACTCATCAACATGGACAAGGCTACTAACCGGCCACGAGGATCCCACAGCCGCCTCTATGCACTCCCACATTTCTGGCCACGTGCAAGGTCTCTAGGAGCACCGCATGCAGTTGCCAAGCCTGAGTATCTAGTAAGAGTAGGACCTAGTAATTTCCCCAAAAACATTACGGTAAGACACCGTAATTGGGGGGGCTGAAGCGTATTAATGGCCAATCAGGTATCAAAGTCGCATAGAGCCTGTTCATGTCCATCTCATGGATTTGCACTCCTTATTGTAGAAACGCCGGAGATAGTGTCAAGAACATATAGAAACAGTACATGAGTAATTGCAGGCAATGGAAGTTTATGAGATAAAGTGATTTGCATCTATCCAACGTTATGAATGTCCTAGTTGAAATATACAGGCGGACATGTGAGATGTTGAATCTAAACTTAACAAGAGATAAGGAAACCAAGGCTGTAATGTACAAGACAATATGAGGTAGCAACGAACAAAAGAAGGATATTGTCCAGCAGACAAGTACGCATTTGTTTGACTGTGCCTTTACCACCCTGAGCTCCTGGCGCCCCTAAACCAAAATCAAAAAAAAAAAAAAAAGGTTGGAGGCTATGCAAACCATTAAAAAGTGAAAACGCCAGTTTATGCGGGTAAAGCAAAGCCATGTGTGAGATTCAATCTGCATGAGAAACCTCTGGGCTACGTGAACCAGCCCCCAGGTCCACTATCTCCTTCGCACCCGTAACGGGTGATTTAGCAGTGAAATCAATATCATACTCCTTTGGTACAGTGAACTTGGCACTCTCTCCATCCCATAATAGCCATTTGTTCAGGGACGAGATCTGCTTTCCAATCCACAATATCCTTTCCTTTCTAGAATCTACCATAGAAGCTTGTTCAAAGTATTTCTCATCCTCTTCAACTGCTTCCCCCGCAAACCACTTTAGTGGAAAGTATTCCTCTGTATAAATCAAGCCACGCATAGCGTAATCTTCTGGAAGAGGCCGGTAATGATCTTGGTTTTCTGCCCCAGGGAATACTTCGCTGTCCATGCGAGGCTCAAATTTGCATGACTGCTTCAGGTAATTTAGCATTGTTGCTATAAGTCTCCAGGGGTACTTATGCTCAATAAATTTTATAGCAGAAGGGAATTTAGACAAATGGTGTAAAAACACCATTTGTGTGTGAAGAAAGGGTAGTATATTCATATCTCCCCACCGCCGAATAACTATCTCAAGAGTCTGCACAGCAAATGAGAGTGATTGATGAAAGACATCTGTAGGGGTGGCTTTTGTAGAAGGGGATTCGCCTGCAATATCCATATCATCAGACTGTTTAGGTGTAATAGCGTTTTTCAGGACATTGGAATCATTGCCAAATCCAAAGAGGGAGCATGTGATTGAAATGCCCATATAATACCCAGCTTCTAGCCAGCTTTTTGTTGTCCTAGCAATGTGTCCATCCAGGAGGCTTAGGAATTGCTCGGCTGCAGGTCCTAATTCGTGTTCTTCCTTTCCAGAAAAGAATATAGCCAGAATTCGTACAAACGCAAGATCAATTAGCTCCAAACGGGGCGGACTTGAGCTCAAGACAGGATCGAATAGAGTCATGACGCTCTCTCTGGCACTTAAGAACGGTATAGGGACGCAAAGAGACTTTGTGTAGTAGTAGGTCTGCTGTAGCGCGTTAGGGCGAGCGAGGATAGCTAGATGGTGATAGAGTCGCCCTGTAGTCGGTAGTTTATCCGAGGCCTTTGAGTACCAATACCGAGATACTGCTGTCCAAGTTTCTCGGTCTCTGATGTCGTCGTCTTCAATCGCCATGCGATATCGTCCCAGATCTCCCAGGCATTCAATCCAGGTGTCTTCGAATGCAGGCACAGTCTCATAGAGGAGGGCCATCATGCTATAAGCAATGTAGATGAAAGTGAGCATATGTTCTAGAGACTGCGGCAATCTATGTCTTAGGAGCTCAAGGAAGGAGTGAATTCCATGCCGCCACATGCGCGCAGGCATGGCGTACTTAGAGGCCAATCGCCGAAGCGCTGGGCTAGCGGAAGGATGCTGGCTAGCAAGGAAGAAATCATGGTGTTCATGAAGCAATGTGCGATGTAGAGCAATAAGAGCTTGCCACTGCTCATTATTTAGCGGCTGCGGCGAGTCCTTGTTAGCTGATTGGGCGTTATCCACCTCAATACACTTGCTTTCCACCATGACAAGCCCAGCATATATACCCTTGACTTCGGCCACGAGCTGCTCTTGTGAGATTGGCCGAGTTTCTGGCTGAAGAATCATCTGCGATACCGAAGGATGCTCGGCATATGATTCGTCCGCCTCTGTTTCTGCCTTTGGGCCTGGTTCTGGATCGGGTTCCTCCCCTTTGCTGAGAGGCAGTTGCTTTGACCATTGGCCAGACTGTTGTGTTTTTGCTTGAGCTGGCTTAGCTAATGCAGCACCGCCTGGGCTCCAGAGCTGCCGATTGCTAAGACCTTTAGCCCCACGGTCAAAGTCCTTGTCATTTTCGGCTTGTTGCCTACGCCTGTGTCTCTGTGAAGCCCGCGGTGTGGGCGAGTTACTAGGAGATCGGCGCTTCTTACTGTCCCTTTCATTATCAGAACCGTCTCTATTATTCGAATTTACATTATCAAGGTTCTGCTGGTCTTCTTGTAAATCTTGAGCGACTGTTCCCCCAGGTCGCTTCTTTGGCCTCTTGGTTTGATCAATATCTGAAAACTGAGGCCTTTGGGAGAAGAAAAGAAACAAAGTCAAGTCAGCATACGTCAATACATAGCCCAGCAGTGGTTTAACTCACTGAACTCTTGAGGAGGCTAATTTCATCTTCTCTAGGGCATCCAAAATATCCTTCTCCTCCTTTGGATGATTTTCGGGGGACTCCCGAACATGTTGTTCGAAGCCAGCCTTGTTGGGTGGCTTGATGTCTTCCTGGCAGAAACCACAGGTGAGCTGTCGAGCTGTGCGCTGGTAATTAATCCAGTTCTTAGCAATGTCGACTTGGCGCGGCATGTTCGCGGTACCGACAAAGCGATGACAAATTGATAGGTGTCCGCAGCGGCTTTGACTGCTTCCAGATTTGAAGCAGTCTTCAGATGGCTCGCGATGGGATGCGGCTGACGGGAGCGACACTGCAGCACTGAAGAGCGCTGAAATACGGATCTAATATCCACGTCTTTGTTAGTACGCGGCATATATCTAGGCTGCGATCATTCGCAGCTGACGTCTGGGCGCGAACGTGAATGGACTGAGGCGACAGGAAAAAACAGCGATGTAGTGATATTAAGTAAGTCGCCCCCACCACCAGGCCTTAGCACCTATGTCACGCTGCAGGGGTACTTGCATGGGACTTGTTAGGCGGTTCGCGGACCAGGCGGCTCTGCGCACACAATCTCCATAACGTTGAATCCCCCGACTTCAAAACACATCGAGTCCATCTGCGCGTACCTTTTAGAAAAAAATCCTGATTCAAGGCCCGATCCAATATTCGAAGTCACTCAGCGCGAAATGGAATAGGTAGAGCATGAGGTTGGGGATTGATGAGCAACAATATGTCAGGTAGGAAATGTGGCGGTACCGAAATAAGTACAAGTAGTTGGAATTGAGATGTGAAGATGGATAATTATGACAACATTGTGTAAGCTGTGGACCCGCGCAATCATGGTAGAATGCTGTGTTAAAAGCGATGGAAGTGATGGAATGCCAGCTCTTCAAGAACCGAAGATAGGTGCTATATATACCTACTTGAAATAGAATGATATCGGCTAAAACCATACGTTGTACAGGTACATGAGGCGCGGACTGAGCGCCAGCCTTGCTTTAAATTAGACAGGTAAGGTAGGAACCACGCCTAAAGGAAGACCGCTTCCGAGAACCACTCAACGAATCTATTCTTGAGATAGATGTTTGCTAATTTTTATACCAGCCCATTTTTCCTTGGGCTAGGCACCTATGCTGTATAGATGCCTTTGGCAAACGTTAATTGGGATGGTAAGGCTCTCCCTATGGCTACATGTAAATGGCTATCAGAATTTTGGCTTCTTAAAGTCTATTCTCAAAGAAGTTCGCCGCGTACTGCACAGCAGAGCCTCATAAAGTCTTGGTGACGAGCTTTGGGAATCCTCGATCCCCAGGCCTTGTTTTGTTCTACTCGATAAAGGCTCGTCTTCCCTTCATCTCCTTGGGGGTTTCACTACATCTCTCAGAAAGGCATCTGGTTCAAGAACGAAAGAGCTATATCCCTCAGTTTCACTGACCATCACAGCCGAGCACTACATCGGTATGCCAATCGCTGCCGCAAATTTTGGCACAGTTGCCTCGCTCGCTTGTGAATCTTTGTAGTCGTATTTGCGAATCACTTCACTATCTACTCTCAGTCATGCGACACCATATTACGTCGCACAACTTACTGTGAAACTATGATCAATCCCAGCGTAGCATAACTTTTGGGTGTCTTTGGGAGCTCTCGTCAATCGGTTACAAGACAGAGATAAGAAACCAAAAGGCAAGAAAACTTGAAAGACACGTATGAGTTTGAAGCCACTAATAGAACAAGGCGAAGGAAGGGTAGAGTATGTGTAGTCATGAGATTGGCTACCTTGGTATAAGTCTCCGGCTTGGGCAGATGATTCGGCCGCTTATACCCCCAGGAATCTAAATGGCAACGTATATTCGACTCAGTGTGGAAGAAGAGGTCAAAATCGATTAGCTAGAGAGCGTTCTTGGCTTCGCAGACAGATTCGCCCTGGTTTAAATGGGCAAGGATCATGCCGATTTGCGACTGGCGATTTTCTCGGTGATAACAGCTAAGAAAAGAGGAAAGACAGGGGATTATAAAGCTATTTATTTTCATCTTGGCAAATCATTTCTTTTCTTTGCCAAGCTCCTCTTACCCATACTCTTTTTGAGTCATCATGTCTTGGGCCGCATTGCCCTCTATTGGCAAAGGAAAGCAATGTCTACCTACGTATAGCCCTAACTATTCTCAGTTACTTTCTGAAACAATGCGCCTGTGATAATGCAGCTTAATATAGTGCATGAAATGCAATCTTTTAGGCTCATAAATTAACCAATACGAGGTAGTAAGGTGATTTTGGCCGCATCTCAAGTCCCCACCATTAGTTTTGTTAATGTCCTGCTCCAATAGCCATCGCCCGGCGCCTAACGAGCATCAAACACATGTGATATTTGATATAATAACAAAACTTAACCTAAAGAATTCAAAAAAGTGGTCAAGAGGGAATATGACGTCGACATCCAACTTGTATTGCTGCTAGGAACTCCCTGCGTGAGGCAGATGCAAAAAGGGCCAGTAACAGATTGACAGCAAATGGCACTCTCCACAAGCACGCCGTTTTTTTGTTGCTGTGATATCATGTTTACATAGTCAATGATTGGGTAATTCGGCATAAAGCATCTATATTTACAGTCTGACAAAGTACATTAGTCTTGATATACGAATAGGCAAATAGCGTTGCATTTTGCTGCCTTTGCCTCTCCACTCTTATATCGCGTTGTACAACGCGACTACGCTGGCACAATCAACGCATTACAATAGGTAGTAAGAACTAGATAAAGCTGGAATATGGGATTATCCATTTGGTACGTGCAAAATATGAATTTATATGACAGTGTATTCGTTCAAACCTTGGGTTTTGCAGCTATTTAAGAAAAGATTCATCTCCACCACAGACCTTACCCACATCCAGCGGTGAGAGATAGAGCGCTATGAATAGCATCAGGGAGGAACATAATTACTCTCATGTGTACTCTGTACTCCGTACATAAAAAATAATCTATTATCAGCTTTTAATCAATATATAGGCAATAAGAAAACTCGAATAGATAACAGGCCGTCTTGATCTTGAGGCTGCGTAGATCCGAATATTCGCCACCAAAACGCCTCCAAGCGCGAGTAAGCTCATCACCAAGGTTGCCTAAACAGTTGCCTCTGTCAAAATACCCAATGAAAAACTCTTTTCCCAAGTTGTTTCCTGTTTGTATTTTCCCGAGCGAGCTCTGATGTAATACTTCGTGTCGCTCCTTCGCAGATCCACACTATATTTGCACCCGATCACCTCATGCAGCCTTCTTAATACGTATCACAAATTCTGTAAATATAGTCGAACTTTATAAGTCCCTAAATCTTCCGAAATTCTTATAAGATGATTCACCATTACAATCAAGCGGTACCAGGCATATTGGCGACGTTAGCAGCGTTACTGCTGCGAGTGGCGCTATATACATAGACAACGTGATAATTCGTCGCCACTATCTCCCAACTTCATGTAAAATGTCTGGTGCTTTTAGTCACTCGTATATACCTACTCCCAGAGTCTTAGCAAATAATTATTGATAGGCTGGCAAATCGTGGTGCCAATTCCATCCTTGTTATTGACCAGGGTAAACCTGATGTCGGTGTAGGTAGCTGTGAGTCTGTGAGTAACGTGCCTAACCAATACTTGATGCAAGAAAAGCCACTCGCAATGTTCTAGCCTTTTTCGCATGCTATAGGTCTGGCTGCCTCTAACCCATTTGTTTGCAAGGCGACCAATATTAGTACTCGTACTACGGTGTACATGTACGAAGAGCTCCGCACATACATATACAAATCCTTCTACTTTAGGGGGTAGAACGCATTTTTGAGCCCGATCCGGGGATTCCAGGCAGTCCTTATAAGTACTTTCATAAACGTATAACTACATCATCCAACGGTCCCAGGATGCCCCTGCCTATACAGACAGGACCTTCACAGTATGAGAGAGGGGGGAAATGGAAGCGTAGACCGCTACCTAATAGTAACAGTATCATAATAATACTAATGCTGATGCAAAGAATCTTAAGCAAGAAGCAAGGCATCTAGTGTAACTGTCACAGGTATTACCAATATCAAATTTACACGTACGAAGCACAGTGCTGCAGAGATATCCACAATGGTTTTCATCCTATCGTAATACTCTATCGTAATACCCTTTCGTAGACCCCTTGCATCCAGTTTATCTCATCAGCTGGCCACTAGCCACCT
This sequence comes from Trichoderma hamatum GD12, assembly GCA_000331835.2. Classification (NCBI taxonomy): domain Eukaryota; kingdom Fungi; phylum Ascomycota; class Sordariomycetes; order Hypocreales; family Hypocreaceae; genus Trichoderma; species Trichoderma hamatum. Next base: position 41,056 of record ANCB02000289.1, read on the forward strand.
CATAGGCGACGATTATTGTACATGTTGGTATCTTGTACATACATAGGCAATAAGCCGTTTGTAAAAAATATATTTGATGGCGGCCAATAGAACCCTGGTAATTGGGCGGCTATGCGGGTGCTTCCGCCGGCAAGAGCATCACATGGGGGCCAGAATTGGTACTGGTCTGGTAGTATTGAGGCGTAAGAATGTGACCAACCATGTTCCTTGTGTGCTCTGTTGCCTTATAGAGGCATAAAGGCTTGAGTCAAAACAAATAGTTGTGTTATTTGCCTTGTGGAACATCCCATGGAGATGTTCGGTGGATTTACGGCCAGTATGATCACGATGGTAATCCCTTACTGGCGCCACCATTCATACTTTTCAGCCTCTTTCATCTTTGCCTCAACTCTCTTTATGGTGTCATCATCGTATAGCTCCTGCAAGGCCTTGTCTGCCTTGAAGATTTCCTTCTCGTGCCTAGTTGCCTCTTCTTTCGTCATACACACTAGATCCTGGAGTCTGATCGTGGAGCATTTTTGTTGGTCGTTACCTTCTCCAATTATAGACACGCTGGAGGCCACCGGTTTCTTCCATCGAATAAGAACCAGTTTCGTAGGGATACCACTGAGAATGCTGCGACCACTGTACAGCTCCTCAGTCATAAAGGCGACGTCACCCAAAGTCAATGGGTTCTTCAAACCAGTCAATCCAGGAACAAACATACGGCCCAGTTTCTCCTCTGATCCTTGAACATAAGTAAGAATGCCCTCGTACATTCGTTCACGAGCCTTGCCCGGAACATAGGTAACAGGATATCCAGTTATTCTCAAAATGACGTGGTTGGCGGCAGTTAATCCAAAGATGGCGGGCATCGTTCCGAGTACGGGAAGAATTCTCACTCTAAAGTTTGCCATGACTCCGAGATCTCCAACGGAACCTTTCTGGAATTCTTCCTCGGGAAGAGGCAAAAGCTCAGCTTTTCCCTCTCCAGATTGCTCCGTACTGTAAACCACAGGGATACCACTGGTAACTCCTAGGAGCTTTAGCCGTCGTCTCGTAGCTCGTGATAATCCGTCGTCTTTGCTTGTTCCAATATCGCCAATAACTATCTTTGTCGGGTCTCCTTTGCAGCCTGCTCCCATGCAGCTAATGACAGGCAGGTCCTTCTCGTAGCAGTATTTCAAAAGAGCAACCTTGGTGTCAATGTTGTCAATAGCATCGATAATGAAGTCCGGCTTACGGCCTTCCCAGGGTGCCAGCATCGCCTCGGCCACTGATTCATCAAACTTCTCCTGCTTGAGATCGAACTTGATCCAGGGGGCGATGGCAATAAGTCGCCGATAGAGGCATTGCACTTTAGGGGTGCCCACATCCGCTAAAGTTGCAACAGCATGCCGATTTAATGAGCTTAGAGTGACTTGATCAAAGTCAATGAGTCGAATATTAGAAACTCCTGATCGTGCCAAAGTTGCAGCTGCATGGGAACCGACTCCTCCGCAACCTACAACTATGACAAAGGAATCACGCAACTTTTTTAAGCCTTCAGGCGTGAGGAATACTTGGTTACGGGCGAGTTGCTCCAAGATCAGCTCTTCGTCAAAGTCTCCAGCCTGTGCACGTTTTGCCAGAGCGATATTGCGAGCATCTTCGGGGTCCAGTCCAGCATTTTCTGATGATGAAGTCCCGACACTATTCAACTGAAGACATGTTAGAATGTGGAACCGAAGCTATTAACTCTAGGGGCTAATTTACTCTTTTAGACCGGCTACTCTCGTTGTTTGAGAGCTTTGGTATTGAGTTTTTCAGCTGAGACAATCTCTCTTCTCGCTCCAAGGCCTGAAAACCGAGAATCAATCCCGCAACAGTCACACCGGATGCAGCGGCTGTTGCAAGCAGCTGTACCCGGGGATTAGAAAATGTGTCTGATAGGAACGAAGACATATTTTATCACATCATATCATTCCCAGAAATAGCGTATAAGTTACTCGAGAGTGTACAATTGAACTGAACTTTCTTCCGATAAGCGGATAAGAACCAGATGACCCCACCAAAAACCGGATATTTGCATACTATCTCCTATCTGAATTGGCACCTACCTAGATCGATGATCGCATCTTCAATCGCAACCAGAAAAAGAAAAAGGCATCAACCCACCTATTTGATTTGGCTTACACCAGCCGGACTCCGGCTTCTAGGCCTGCGCCGCCATGGCCCCAAGACTGATAACCCGAAAGATTGCATTCCACCAGGCAGGATCCAGATCACGATGCCTAAGAAGTTTTGCCAACCAGTCCCGCCTCACCACATCCACCCGATCCCGACCGATTTTGCCTTTTCTCTTCATTCCTAGAGCGAGCCCGAACTCTGTACGGTGCTATACTTCCGAGCGGCGACGATGGTGGAAGCACGAGGCGAAGCTCGTGGTGCGATACACCCTCACGTTGTGGGGAGTGGTGGTGTGCGTCTTGACGATTCTGTTCGCCGTCAACGAAGAGGTCGTAGAACGAGATTTCCCTACGCCGCACGAATGGCACTATTTGACGAGGAAATTCCTGCGCGATGCGAACAATTTCAAAGATCCAAAGAATGGAGAGGTCAATTGGGCTAGGGCCTTGGAGCTGTCACGGGGAGTGGTCATCCGGCTAGAAGATCCAAAGACGGGAGGACAGGACGTTGTGAAACTATCGGATATCGTCGATCCATCGCTAGAGGTGCCCGGCGAGTTCGTTGCCTGCGACATCTCAGAGAAGTCAGAGGAATGGAGGAGAGGCTACTTCGAAGCCATCATGCTGGCCGCCAAAGCCGCAGAGCATGTCGACGGCTGGCAACGAGACATTACACGGAATATTGTGACCCCTCCCGAATTCGTCATTGGCCCGTCCAATCCTCACCCGACACCAATCCCACCAGGCAACCCGTCAGCTCCTCGCGAAGAGGATTGCGAGCTCGCTTACCCGTCCGCTGACAACTGGTATACCAAAATTCTCGCGACCAAGGGTCTGAACTCCCGCCAAAAGGTGGAAGCATGCTTGGAATATGCAAGCTTCATGGAGTTCAAGAGCAATCCCCAAGGCGCCGAGTCTCTCTACAAGTTAGCACTAGCCGAGGCAACCGCCGACGTAGACCCAAAGAAACTGCCATACGACTCCAAAACCCTAATCCTAAAGGATCGCGCCGCACCACCCTCGATGAACGTCTTCAGCGCACTTACAGCCTTGGCCAACCACAAGGCCCGCAAAGGCGATATCTCCTCTGCCCTCCCAATGTACCTTTCCATCCTCAAAGCCCGCCGCTCACTCTCCGACGACCCACCCCGCACACCCTTATCCAAAGCCAAGCGCGAGCCCATCTATCAACAGCTATTGAACTTCTTTGCCCCGCCAGATTATCCCCCGCCCCCACCTGACGGGGCACTTCCTCCCTGGAGAAGCACTCAAGAACGTTGTCAAGAAGCGGCTCTGAACCTATATATTGGTGAAATTCTGTACGCAACAGGCTCGTGTGACGAGGGCCTAGCCTGGACGAGAGATGGAGTCGATCTAGCAGAGGAACAGCTTCGGAATCCAAAAATAAACAACGAGGGCCGTGATACGAAATCAACATGCAGAAACTGTCTATCTACTGGACTGGACAACTGGTCCGTTATGGTATCAAGATTGGCTAACGAAGAGAAGGAAAAGAAGGCGACAGGATCCCAATCATCCGTGTTCTCCTTCTGGAGTGGACCGTCACGAGATACCGAAGGCCGCTGGGAAGCCGAGGAGGCAGTTATTCAAGACCGCGTTAAACGAACACGGGGGTTGTTGGAGGATGTTCAGGCGCCAAAGCCCAGTATTGTGTCTTATTTCAAGGTTTAAATGCGTATAATCCGCCAAGTTTATCCCTTTGATGTATTAAAATATGCGTTGTCAGAATTATTTGAAAACACGATGCAAAATTTCATGTAGTATTAGTAACAGCTAATGGAGAAGGCCAACTTTTTTGCTTTGCATTAGCATCTAAACGTGCCTAAATCAGTGAGTCTTATACGAAGTCATCTACCTGCCAAGATGAAAAAGAGAATCTAGGGCCATCAATATCCCAGGTAGAGTGTCCGGCAAATAAAGACAGTGCTCCTATCTTAGGTCGAGTTTAGATGTCTGGTTCTGACTCCGAGTCGGTGTCTGGTGCCTTGCCAGTCTCATCAAACTTCTTCCAGCGCCTAATCTGCTTAATTTCATCCTTTAACACGGTAGGATCTGCCTCGGATATGATAGGCTTATCTCCCTCTGGCAACTCCTCCCAATTTTGCTCAGTCAAGGGAGGTCGAGGACAATCAGCCAGCACAATAAGTGGATTCTCATAGTCAGGGTTGAGAGCTACCTGTTGGAGATACGAGAGGATGTGAGATCGAGCTCGGACAAAAATTGTTTCCGCATACATTGGCTCGGAAGAGGAGAGGCATGGGAGGCCTAGAGGGGGGACAGAAAGCTCCAAGTTGCCTTCAGGAGGTGCCAGAGGGGTGCCCACGGGCTCATAAGAAAGCCCATAAGCACGAGCTCGCTTCAGGACCCTTTGTTAGCCGAGTGTTGCCTTTCGTTAATAGGGGATACCATCGTCTTACCTTTGCCATAAAATCCTTGAACTTTTCATTTGTCAAACCCTCTGAGTCATAGACCGGACCAAGGAGGACGAGCGTGCTAATCCGCTTACCCCAGATATTCCAGGCTTCCTCACCGTCCAAGAATCGCTCCACTATCTCGCAGCTTTCCCCAATAGCTATGATATTCACGGTTGCCTTATCACTAGTCATGGAGCCAATGACTTCGTTAAAAATGTACTTCACATGCTCCTCTGGACTCTTGTTGCCTGGAATATCGTGGAGAGCGGGTACATGTTGTGTTCCTCTATGCACCAGACTAGGCAGCGGTACGGCGTTGTTGGCTGTTACAGTGATGGCTCGCTGTCCCTCGGGCCACCAACACGTCTGACCCATGTTTGCCAATAAGATGCCTGGAGATGTGTCATCGCCGTTGGACCCTTTCTGCGATTTGACAGCTCGAACGACTGGGATGGCGCTCCCTTCGTTGATGCCTCCTTGTCCATTAGCCACGCGACCTGCCAGGACTCCGAGTTCCTGGGTGGGTTCACCAAATATGACGACAATTCGAGACCTGGTTTTCAAGTCTGGACTGACAAAAATAGGCATATGAGGCTCCGTAACTGATGCGCCCAAAGGTAGGCGGAGCTTTTGTAGTCCTTCGTCTTCGAGGCGCTCGTGAATGATGGATTCCATGGCATCTGGGAATGACATAGGTCAGTCGAGTTATAATGCATTGGATAATTAATATTGGATATGCTATGCATAACATTGGTTGTGCTTACGGTTAAACTCGAACCGCTGACGAGCACAAATGCGCGGGTTGCGATCAAGAAAGAATTTGAAGTAGCTGTCTGGGTTTTCGATGGAGCGGATTTCATCTTGGTCGTTGACAAAGTATCTGTTCGAGTCACTGTATTAGAAATGGGAAAGGAGAGAAAGAGAAAGAAAAGACAAACCCGAGTCCCTTGAGATCCGAAGGAAAAGTGGCATCCGGTGGGAGGCCAGACCAGAGACGACGAAACATGGTGATTTCGCTTCTGCGATTGTATTGTATTGTATTTGAAAAAGAAATGTAGAGTTGGAATAAAAATAAAGCTTTTAAAAAATCCTTTTAGAGATGGAGGATTTAGATCAAGAAGTCAAGAGCTACCACGATGCGATGCGGTGAGAGTGCCAGGTGCAGACTAAAAGTCTGGAGAGAAGGGAACTCCTTGTTCTCTTTTGTAACAGATCTCTGTTCTCGAAATTATGAATTGACGGCCAAAAACAAAGAATTATATGCGTAAAGCCGTGTACCAGCTGCAAGCACCCGCGGGCAGAGTTACACGTGTTGGCTTGGTGATGGAGCTTTGGCCGCAACATTGACACTAGAAACACGCGTGAGTACAGTGACTTGAAGATCATCAGGCTTGGAGAAGCTACTGTATAGAATATTCCACCAATGCCGACGAATATTAGGATATTGCTCTCCCACCAGCCTGCAGCTATTGGCTATTATATATAAACAATCGTAGACAGAATACACACTCTGGATAACTATGTTATGGCACATCTCCACGCATAAGCGGGTGGTGAGATATCTCTATAAATAGTCGGCTATATAAAGTGAATAAGCTTCATGATATTAGATGGCAGATTCTTCACGGTGTTTCTAGGGATTAACTCATGGTGAGTTACAATCTTATCATGTATTTCCTATAATATAAATCAGTCACAGCTCAGCACTATTAATATCTAGAGCTGGACAATAAACTCTCTGTTCTAGGGGCCAGCTGCTCTCTTTGCAGATGGACAGTGTATCTGTTAGTATAAAACCATAGAATGTTGCTAAATATCCAACTCCAACCATTGGCGCCAAAGAGTCCTTTCATCATAAACATTCGCGAGATAATCACCCAGAAGGAAGCAAAGGTCGGTTCCCATTCGTCATAAATATTAATTAGGCATAAACAACGTCAAAGTGTACTAACTTGACCAAATATTCAGCGGTTCCGAAATGGAAGGCTGATGCTAAAGCGACTTCCGTTGCCGCGATCCATACTAGCATACGCTTCTTCCATGGCGGATCGCGTGACAGACGCATCTGAAATTACAAGCATTAGCCAAAAGAACATAAGAGAAGCGGAAGCGCTCAAATATATGCGAGAAACATACCATCTAAATCGCTAAAGCTGCTACTGATGCTATGGTCGCTGCTGCCCGGCTCTGCGGTATGACGAGGCGATACGGGGCCTGCACTATGGACATCTCGCGTCTTCGGTGGTCGCAGCACCATGGCGGGTGAACTAGCTGACGAGTCAGAGGTTTGCGAATGATAGGGCGATTTCGCAACTGCCTTTTGATTTCGCCTCGACTTATTCCGACTGTCTTTCAATTTCAACGTAGATCCCAGGTCAGGGGATGACGTATCGGCAGATGGCGCATTATACGGCTGAAACGCAGGTTCTGATTCCTCGTCCTCATCGGGCTGATAGCCAGGAGGGTATGATTCCTGCTGCTGAAATCGCGGTGGCCGACGGATGATGCGAGACTGAACCGGCATTGAATCATCGTCGGACGAAGAAGAACTTGAACTATTATCGGCTGGCCCAGGCGAATTCGCCCTGTCGACTTCAGCACCAGGTTGTTCGGGAGTTCTTGGGGATTTTGGAGACCTTGGGACCGGCGATTCCATCGGCAATGATGATAGTCGTGTTCTCCCAGCTTGCTCGGCTGCTCGGAGACTGGGTTTGTTGCTCGTTCTAGGAGATGCGCCTCCGCCATCCCTCATGACCGTCGTAGTCGCCGAGGTGTTGCGCGACATGGTCGGGCGAACCGGCGCATTGGCTGCGAATGTGCCGCTCTCATTGCGCAGCCCAGACACATCGCGACGGATAGACAAAGCTGACGGCGTCCTCAGATGGCCTGGACCAGCTAAATCGGATCCGGGTATAGGTGACTGAGTAGCAGAGCCCTTGACCGCGGCGGTCGCTTTTCTCACTTGGGCGCGAAAATGTGATTGATGTCGTTCGTTGAGGTAGGCTACCTGCTGCACTAAGAAATCGACGGGGACTTCGAATCGGTCGGCTCTGGCCATAGTTAGTGGGCAGCTCAGGAGAATGGATCGACATGGCTTTAATAGATAGCATACACTAGATTCCCTGTACGCTGTTAGCAGCTTGAACATGCTTTCGTCTTCTGGGCCATCACTGCCAAGGGTTGCATCATACAATCAATTTCCTTGTGTCCGGAGAGGATCTTCCATAGAGCCTCATCTTTGGCAACGTCCCAGTTAACCTATGTAGACAGAGACAAGGCATGTTAGCAGCTCTGGCGTTGTGTTGTCACTGCTGCATGTGGTACTAAGCCGTTAGTACGAGACACATACCGGCGCTGGATCGACAAAGCCCCGACGGGGGATGGGCACCCTGATGAAGACTGTGTATTGCGGCTCTTCCATGAAGCTGCGTGGCGCCTCAGACGGAAGATTGCAAAGGAGCAGAGATGGAGATGGCGATGGCGATGGAGATGAAAAAGGTTGAGAATGAAGCTTTCAGAAGCCGCCAGGAGTCCTGGACCTCTAGTGACATGCTAGCAGTGGGTAGTGCTGGGCAGATGCCCGCATGAGCAGAGTTACAGCTTAGCGGCTGAGCGTGCCGAAGTTAACGGGCTGCATTAGCGCCATCCGCCACTACAAGGCACGCTGTAGGTACCACGTCGCTTGGCTGCAGCTTGATGAGCAGGGCATTAGACGGGTTCAAATCGGCATATCAATGTCTTGGTGTGTGCAGTATCTTGTCTCCCTAAAGGCACATGTCCCTAGATGCACAATTTGCGGCGTGTCTACTGTACATCATACTCTGTTACTTACGTCCTTTGTAGCAACTGCAAACTTAACAGTTAAGCCGCGCAGTGGTATGCTTTCTTAACTCCTAACTTGGTCATCTGGCGATGATGTAATGCGGTTGTACCGCCGCTGACATTCAATCTCTTTGTCTGAGCCACCACGAAGCACCAAATAATAACTGGTATGGTGCATGGCAAATTTATATTCTTCAAGGCATAGAACCAGATTTCAAACCTACAATCATGATAAGCAACATGCTAGGACTCGGGTGCCATCTCATCCCATGCCCGCCAACATTGACCCACGATTAAGGTTCAAATAGTGACTTGGTCGCCAAGCCATCTACTGCAGCTGTCCGCAAACGGCACTTTGAATCAGGAATCCAAAGGACTTCAAAACGATAATCCACGTCTATTGCAAATTTACAGTACAGATGAAAAAGAAGAGAAATAAGAAATCTCTCAGCTACATATATCTTGTTGGTGTAAGTAGCAACTGATTTAGCTGCTGGTTGAACAAATGCACTTACAATGGGAATAGCCCACATGCAGCCGTTGACACATGCGTAAAACAATCCATGCTTCTCAGATGTAACCATAAGCTGCTGCACCACATCCAGGATACAACACAACCCAAACTGCCCAGCCACCAGCAGCCACTCTTACACGTCTACCATCAATGAATAGCACACCAAAAGCCCTCTGCCCATTGCATCCGAAATGGCGCATTCACGGCCGACGATTCGTCCAGCGCAAGGCCAACATGCCTCTCGATTTGGTCTAGGGTAGCGCCATTATCAAGCCCCTCGGCGGGGTTGATAGCGGTGCCCCCAGAATAATCTCATGTCCACAGCCAGTAAGCTACCTGTAGGCATTATTCCGTCATTGCCCAACACCCATCCCAGGCTCCCAAGTCTCTGGACATTTTTCCTGTTTCCATTGTATCGCGATAAGATCCAGCGCCTTATCTGCCAAGGTACTGCCACTATCGCTATCTGCCCTGCCATTCTTTACTTATCGCAGCGTCGCAAACCAAGCGCGAGAGCTTCAACGCATAGCTAATGCTCTCAACTAGACACACGATCACGGCAAATCATCGAATACCTTTGGCGAGTTGCGGAAAATAAGCAAATTCACGGCTTGGCGGGGGAGCTGACAGGTTAATCACCTACCTACACAAGAGCAACGCAACAAGAAACCCAACGACGAATCCAACCGCCACCATGGTTGTCTCCGAGTTGACAGCATCTGCCGTCGCCATGAAATCTTCCCCACCGTCGGAGAGAGGAGACAGCAGCGGCAGTAGCATAGATGCTCAACTACCGCCTCTCCAGAATCGCGCAAAAGAAGGCAGGTCGCCGTTTGTCAAGGGCTATAGCGATAGTCTTGTGGCATGGCAGCTGCTGGACGATGAGTCTGTTGAAAGAGCGAGGAGAGAGAACAAACTAATCTTTTTGCACATTGGATACAGAGCGTGCCACTGTGAGTCCTCTACAAGATGGAAACCTCATGCTCGTGCCTCACAGGATCCATCTCGCTGACCCAGACAGTCTCTCGCCTCATGGCCCTCGAATCCTTTTTGAACTCCGATTGCGCTGCCGTCCTAAACCACTCATTTATTCCCATCATCGTCGACCGCGAAGTGCGCCCCGATATTGACACCATCTACATGAACTACGTCCAAGCCGTGAGCAACTCTGGAGGCTGGCCGCTCAATCTCTTCCTTACGCCCGAACTGGAGCCTGTTTTCGGTGGAACGTACTGGCCTGGCCCAAGCGTAGCCAGGAGAGCTGCAGAAGATCACGGCGACGAACCCTTGGACTTTCTGGTTATCTTGAAAAAAGTGCGCAACATCTGGAAGGATCAGCAGGCAAGATGCCGTAAAGAGGCAACCGAGGTTATTGGCCAACTGCGTGAATTTGCGGCCGAAGGCACTCTGGGGAAACGAAGCATCGCGGCTCCACAGCAACAGCAGATAGCTCCCGCTGGCTGGGCTGCGCCAGTGTCCAACCAGCCAGTGGCCAAGGTGAGCGACAGTGCGGACGTCTCCAGCGAGCTGGATCTTGACCAGCTTGAAGAGGCTTATACGCACATTGCTGGAACCTTTGATCCTGTGTATGGAGGATTTGGCCTGGCACCCAAATTCTTGACGCCACCCAAGTTGGCCTTTCTTTTGAATCTGGTCAACTTCCCTACGCCTGTTCAGGATGTCGTGGGTGAGGCTGAGTGCAAGCATGCGCTAGATATGGCTCTAGATACTTTGCGCAAGATCCGAGATGGGGCGTTGCACGATCACATTGGAGCTACTGGATTCGCGAGATGTTCAGTCACACCCGATTGGAGCATACCCAACTTTGAAAAGTTGGTTGCTGATAACGCCGAGCTTCTACAACTATACCTGGAGGCATGGAGAAAGAGCGGTGGAAAGGAAGACAGCGAATTTTACGATGTTGTTATTGAACTCGCCGAGTATCTAACTTCCCCGCCCATTGCCCTTCCCAACGGTGGCTTTGCCTCATCAGAAGCTGCAGATTCGTATGCCAAGAAAGGAGACGCCGAAAAGAGAGAGGGAGCTTACTATCTATGGACACGGCGTGAGTTTGCTTCTGTCGTCAACGCTGATGATAAACACATCAGTGCCATAGCTGAAGCATATTGGGACGTCCAAGAGGATGGAAACGTGGACGAAGATCACGACCCGAACGACGACTTCATTAACCAAAACATCTTGAGGATTAGAAAGACACCGGAGGAGCTGAGCAAGCAGTTCAATGTGCCCGTTGCTGCAGTGAAGCGAAATATAGAAACTGCTCGGGAGGCACTCAAGAAGAGGAGAGAAAAGGAACGGCCGCACCCCGATGTGGATGATAAGATTATTACTGGATGGAATGGCCTGGTGGTATCAGCTTTGGTGCGAACGGCGGCTTTCCTACAGAAGTTGCAGCCTGAGAAGAGCAAAAAATATCTCAGCGCAGCCAAAAAGAGTGTATCATTCATCAAAGACAATCTTTGGGACGAGAAGAACAAGACCGTGTACCGGATATGGAGCGATGGAAAGCACACTGAAGGCTTTGCAGACGATTATGCGTATCTGATTCATGGTCTTTTGGATCTTTTTGACGCAACCGGCGAGGAAAGCTACGTCGAGTTTGCCGACAACCTGCAGAGTAAGTCATATTTACTTCCCCATTACTTTCCGGCCCAAGGCAAGCGCCATTTCAGTTAGTCGCAGGAATACTAATAGTTGTCATAGAATCACAAAACGCCTTCTTTTACGACTCCGCCGGCGCCTTCTACTCAACAACCCTATCTTCTCCTCACACTATCCTCCGCCTCAAAGATGGCATGGACACCTCCCTCCCCTCAACCAATGGGGTTTCTGTCTCAAATTTGTTCCGCCTTGGCGAGCTCCTGGCGGATGAAAAATTCACCAAACTCGCCCGAGAGACGATCAATGCTTTCGAGGCGGAGATGCTGCAGCACCCGTGGCTGTTCCCAGGATTACTGGGAGGTGTTGTTGTGGCGAGATTGGGATTGGGACTGGAGGAGAAGACTCTGGATGTGCGATACAAATCAACGAGACGGAAAGCGTAAAATGGGTTTGCATATCACATCTCCTTTTTGCAGTTTGTTCTTTTGGAGGTGATGTACCCCGGGAAGAGGAAATCAGAATTACTCGGGGAGTTTTTTTTTTTTTTTTTTTTTTTTCCAATTTTCTTCATTATTTCTCTTCTTCCTGGCCTTTTCTTTGGCTCTTCTTTGGCCTTTTTGGGGGATTGAATGGTTTGAAAAAAGGTGTCTCGGTGGATCATGTTTTCTTGATACTCAAGAGACTACAGTGAAAATAGACGTGTTATTTGGTTCATTAAACATCATATTTGTCGCCTCTGCCTATCACTGAGTTATCAAAAATTGGATCAAAATGGTTTAAAAAGTATTTTTTTTTGTTCCTCATCAAGGGTATCTATTCTACAAAGTGTACCTATGTATGCCTCTCCTCATCATGCCAACCTACCTACCTAATAATACCCTAACCTTCCTCCCCTTTGACCAAATTAATTTTTTTTTCCAAAGCCCAGCTTTCGACCTCCTAAGAAAATCATCATCATTCGAGTGAATCTACATACAGAAAGACATGCTCCACCCATCTTTTTGTTACGTGTATGCGTGCTCGTCTCCAAATGCTCGCTCGTGGAATAAAAAGACTTGCCACTTAATCAGAAAAAGACAAGAAAGATAATTCTTTTACCCGCCAAGCTTGAAGATAAACGTTAAAAACTAACCAAACTGGAGCAAAAAAGTGAAACATCTCGTCATGACCGATCTCCGGCTGTCCTGTTCATCAATCCCGAAAAGAAATCATGGAGCTGCTCGTTGTCAAAGTCCTTAACTTTGGGAGTTTCTGGTTCAGCCGAAGGAGAATCAGTTGCGATATGCGCATTGCGGTCCTATTCGAGAACGTTAGATGATAAATATTCATGCAGAGATGGAAATATGATGTCGTACCTTAAGACGTTGCAGCATATCGTCAGCATCGACTTGAATACCGCCCATATTGAACTGCACCGGACCAATATGCTCATTCACAGTCTTCTCATCGTTGAAATCCAGTTTTCTCGTTGAGCTGGAGAGAGCGTTATCCGCAGCCTTCTCGGGTGCCTTTGACTTGTATGCATCCAAGATCTTTAGTTGCCGTTCAAGGAATTCCTGCGTATCCTCGCTCTCAATCGCTATTTCTGTGCCATCGTTCATCGCACTCTCTACGAGGGCGAGTCCTCCACCATTCGGATCTCTGCACCATTCTTCGTAGAGAGCAATGGCGCTCTCAACTTGAGGAGGCTGGCTTGAATCGTTCTCATCGTCGTCTTCGAGATCAGGAAATGCCATGCTTGGCGGAGCGGCCCCAAGAGGTAGCTTGATATCCTCGGACCAGTATTGAGAGACCTTTTCTGTGTCAAATGAGCCGCCAAGAACTCTAATCTTGCCCCATGAGTCCCAGTTCGGTGGTACAACAATCTTATCACGGTCAATCACATTGTGTTTCAGGGGCTGTCGCTTTAGGAGAGATGTAATGCCGAGGGTGGAGTGAATAAGAATAGGCAGCTGGGAGGTCGTGCTCTGTGAAGTGTAAATGAGAGAAGCACCATCTAGGCAATGATTAGATACTTGGAGAACAACGTGGAGTTGACGGGAAGAGAAAAAGTACTTACGTCGCAATAACACTGTTCGTAAATTCTGTAGCACTGCGTCGAAATCCGGCTCTTTCCACCCCTTGCTCTTTTCTAGAAAATCAATTTTTTGTGACTGTAATTTGTTAGGACGAAGAGCGTAACCAAGGCAGTGTAATCCAACTTACGTTTTGGCACACTACACATAACGGCAGGCCAAGAGGCTCAGTCCACTCGCCCGGACCAAGCGGTAGTGAGCCCTCGCTATCGCCGTTTGCGACGGTGGCGGAGGGAGTGCCGTCCAGATTGACCGAAGAGCTTCCCCTTCCTCTCTCTTTCCATGCATTCATGACATCTTCCATTTCACTCTGCACGTCTCTACTCAGGTGTTCCAAGACCTCTTGGAATACTTGTAGCCAAGTCCAGATTTGACGAAGCCACAAATGCGGTTGCGACCAATCCAGCAGTATTACCAGCGCAGTATTTGGTATCGTTTCGGGCGTGAGCAATGGGGCAACGAGTGAAGCAAATTCGCCCGACGGCTGGGAAAGGAGATAGAGAGACACTCGAGCAAGCGTATCTATCACACCGTTAGTCACCAATGGCATACCAATAATCCGGCGGCTTGAGGCAGACTAACCATCTTGATCTGCGTCAAGAACATCATAGTACGTATAACCCAAAGCATAGTTGTTCGCAATCGGCGGAATCTTTTGTCGGTCAAAGTTGCGCTTCGGTTCAGATCCTGACAGAGACTCCAAGAACTCTCGCTGCGATTCCGGAGTGCCTCCTGAGAGTACGGTCAGCTACCACCTGAAAGCTGGAGCTATGTCTGTGTTAAGGGCGCCTCCATACCCATGACTAAAAGGTTCTTTTCCGGTAATCGCTTGCCGCTGGCAACTGATTCCAGCATGGAAGTCCATAAATTCCTCTTTGGCTCGCCATTCTGACTATCCCCGTCCCTTGATGTCATCGTGTATGTTGATATCCTGTTCGCCATGGTCACGGCCCCCGCACCTCGGAGATGGCAGCTTCGCTAAACCAGAAATGCTCGCAAGAAAAATACAAGAGGTCGCCGAGTCAAAGGATATGCGTACTCGTCCGTACTGAACGCGTTGATTTGGTAGCCGGAAATATTATAGGGGCAGTGCGCGCGCTTGATGTCGTTGCAGTCTTAAGGTGGGATGATGGAGATCTAGGGATGTTGGGAGAGCATCTTGCTGCTGAAGATACCAACGGTGATGCGACGTGGCGGAGAAACCCTCTGCGCCGAGAGAATGCTCTTCAATATCTCGTCTAGCTCCGACTTGAATATTAGAATTAGGACGACACAAGTCCCGGAGGCGAGATATTTCCCGAGAGCTACGGCAGAAGCACTTCGTTCAGGGTCGCTGCTTGGGGAATCTGGTGTCGGTCCGGGAGATGACCCGGCACAGCACAGCTCACAGCGCTAACGAAAGCCCGAATAGCGGTGGCCTTCAGGTAGTAGTATTGCCAGCTCGTAGCCTTGCAAGTTAGCAGCCACTGCAGATCACTACATTTCAGCCTTGCATGACCTCTCCGATAATCTCTACAATACGGCACGACGTCGTTTTTTGTAATATTTGTGAAAAAAATCTTGTCTATTGAATCAGCCACCATGAATCAGATACGCGCAATCCAGGCGCTTAACAAAAAAGAGATTGAAAACGGAATGTAAGTCTGCTCGTACTTCAACAAGGACCCGCCAATCTTTGGCTGCGAAGCGCAAAGCTGACATTCTGCATTACAGTTCACCAGACGCGTCATGGCATGTCGATTATCGCGACACAGCTTTCGTCTATTTTGGCGGCCTCCCATATGAGCTTTCCGAAGGCGACATAACCACAATATTCTCCCAATTCGGCGAACCGGTATTCCTAAAACTCGTGCGCGACAAGGAAACAGGAAAATCCAAGGGTTTCGGCTGGCTGAAATACGAAGATCAAAGGAGCACAGATCTGGCAGTGGACAATCTAGGTGGCGCTGAGATTGGCGGCCGGTTATTACGGGTCGACCATGCTCGATACCAAGCACGAGACGACGAAGATCAGGATGAATACAAGATTGGCTGGGAAGATGTCCAACGCAGAGAGGGCAAGCCTGTATCCGAGGATGAGATGAGCGAAGAGGAAATCCAGAGACCAATGCTACCAGAGGAGAGAGAGCTGGCTCTATTAATGCGAGATCACGATGATGACGACCCTATGAAAGGCTTCTTAATTGAGGAGAAGAAGAAAGAGGTGGAAGAAGCTCGGCGGAGAGCTGACAGAAAGGAGAAATCAGATAAACACAGAAGTCACAGACACCACAGATCAAGACGAGAGAAAGGAGATGATAGCCGCCACGAGAGATCTCGGAGGGACGAGGGATCAGAGAGAGAAAAAAGACTTTCAGAGGGAGAATCAAGACGAGAAAGGCATCGAGATGACTCGAGAGAGCGCCATAGACGACACAGAGATACATCTCGGGGAGATTCACAAGAGCGGCAAAGACGGCGGGACAAGAAATCCGAGGACAGAAGGTCACATAGAAGAGATGACGACAGACGAGATGATGACCGGGAAAGACGCAAGAGAAGGAGAGAAGATGACGACGATGGTCATAGGAGAAATAGGAGCCGATCTCCTCGGCGTCGTCAAGATTAGTTTCTAGTCCAAAAAGTACCTAAGAGGGCGGTAGCCCAAAATATTCCCACGTCTCTTTCAAATACAACTATTGCTGTCCACCCAAACGCCATGTCTCCGCTGCATCTCAATCAAATCATTCATTACCCTTGAATATTTCTCCTACCCTGCTCATGAATTCCCTAGATACCGTTTCCAGCCTTCGCGGACGCAATGCCGCTTCCCATCATCGCCATCGACTAATGTGAATTTTTCCCATCGTGCGTCTTGTCCTGCGCCAATAACCGCAAGGCTATCTTCGCTGATCCATCCAATAACTCCCTTGGGGGGCCTTGTAGTTCCTAGCACGGTGCCCTCTGTAAATGGTATGCCGCCAATCATAGACTCGTTACCGGCCTCGAAGGGCACAGAAGCAAAAGAATAGACGTCAGAAAACATTCGCGGCATAAGCGGAATTTTACTGAGAATGCCCCATTTCCCTACATCTGCGTCTGATCCTGCACTGCCAGGTTGTGGGGTACGATGAACACTCGGCCGCCGGGGATGGGGTACGTCAAAGATGTGAAGTGTAGATTTATCAGACGTGCAGGCCAGTAATGACCCAGATGGCGAGAAAGCGAGAGAGAATATGGTTGCAGGATCGATGCCCCTGCGAAGTTCCGCTAATCTGGCGCAGTTGCTGGTTGAGTAAACGCGGATAAGAGTCCCAGTTTCACTGGCACTGGCTAGTAACTCTCCATCTGCACTTAGCTGAATGGCTTTGAGAGCAGATGAGTGAGCCGGAATGATGCTAACATTGCCTGTGCCAAGCTCTACAAGCTGGATCTGTCCCGTTGTGCGGCCTGGGAAGGCAAGCTTCTTATCTGAGAGACAGCACAGGCCGAGAACGTTATCGGCGGTCTCATATACGTGAAGCAGCTCTGGAGGTTTCGCAAACGAGTACACACGTACGCTATTCTGGAGGACAACGACAATGCGATCTCTACTCAGCTGGACACCGCGGATAGCACTGAGAGCTGAGATTTCCAACGCAACTTTGCCTTTCATATCATCCCATATAATGGCCTGAGCGCATACCGAATTAGCAGCCCGTTCATCACAATAATGCTGCTGGCTAATAGGAATGAATACCTTGTTCATAGCGAATTTTGGAGATTTACCGCCGCCAACAAGAGCGAGGTAATTTGTCGTTCCCATCATCCGTACAAGGCCGATGCCGGCATTAAAGTCTCATCAGATGTTAGCTGCTTCGTGTATAAACAGCTAGTATGTGCCATAGTTATCACTAACCTCTTGATGCCTTGAGCAAACATGACTTGGTATGAAAGACTATATATGATAGCGTTCTCATGATCAGCCAGCTGCAAAGTCCGGGTTTCATCCAAGGTCCCTATTCGGTGCCTTACCGCATATCCCTGATTCCAAACCCACGGAAAAACAACTAGAGTCTTTGTTGAAGGCCACAGATAGAACTGCCGTGGGAGAGGACGCCTCTATAGGCGGTCGTACATTCATCGCGGTGAGAGCGATTTCAACCAGAAGCGAAGAGCAAGAAAAAAAAAAAAAAATCGAGAATAAGAAAGAGAAAATCAACCAAGTCTTGAGCGGGATGGTTTCTGGCACCACTCGCGCTCTAGCTGGACAAACAGCTTCTTCCTGGCTTCGTCTAAAAGGCGTTTGCGATGGGGGTATCAATAGGTAAGTTCGGATGTTGTTGATGGCGATGCCCAGTATTAGCTCGGCAATCTTGGGTGGGCTCTGCGGCGCTCGGTGGTCGGTCACAGTAACTGGGGTCCCGCCAGCTAGTATCCCGCTTTGGAGAATTAGCAAGCTTGAACGCTGGCCGTTAGCAAAGAAAGCATGAATGCATCTGCGGCAGTGGTCCTCAGAAGTGCATGGATGCACGAGGATGGAGAAGGGAGAGGGAGAATAATAGGGATGCAGATGCTGCGAGGAAGGGCACATGCGCCTCTCAAAGCTTATAGCGATTCTACAGAGCGATATACGTGTGTACCATTTTGCATGTCCAACGTTGCGGCTAAGTTTAGGCTACGAATCAGGTACATGGCTACCTACTAGTAGTACTGTCCACTGCTGCTACTACTAGTAGCAATTGTAGAGCTGTGCGGAGGCGACCCAGGCCGCGGGCAATTGATGCTTAGAGTTGCCGTGGGGGAAGCGAGCCGCTGGGCGCGTGGCCTTATAGCGGGACAGCACGCTAGAAATGAGTGGCCCGGCTGCCCCTTTCAATCTTGAGTCGCGATAGGCATCTTGAAGTATTTTGAAGTACACCACCTCGTCTAGCTGAGTGCTGCATCTGAGTAGAGACTGGGCACAATATTGAGCATGTGTGGAAATATTTACTGGAAAATTCGTAGAAAAGTATAGAGAGCTGACATATCACTGGATAGGCAAACAGACTCGCAGGTAAGCAGATAATAAGAGGTATTGGATGCTCTGTGTAGATGGTAATACGAGTAAGAGCACCACGTATTATTTGGTGTAATTGCTGCGTAGCATTGGAATACGAGGCGGCTCAATACCGTCTAGTACAAAGGGCAGCATGTAATTTTCTGGGGAACAGGGCCAGGTGCCTAACACAGGTAGGGCCCTATAAAAGGCCACCTGGGCACTTCATCTCCAAGCATAATCTTCGCTTGCTCGTATTGCTTTATGCCCAATCAGCCAGACATGTAATAAGCGGCAGTCTCCAAAAATTGAGACATGGCGAGATGATGTTGACCGGATAGATAATAGCGAAATTCACTTATCAATTCAATTCTCTTCTGGCAGCTGTACATGTCCGTCTCTATGCTGTGTTTCCCGATGAATTTCCGGAGCCTCGCACACTGCTATTTCTCTGCCCGGGTTGCATCTGTTAGTGTGTTTTGGGATTGCATGATTTCCAGCCTAGGTACTCTCGCAGTATCTTATTGGGAGCTGGCACTGCTATTGCCGCGGCGGCACTAGCAGCAGTACCTCAGCTGTACCTGGCACCTGGTGCTACCACCTATTTTCGTTCGTAGTAGGGAGCTACAGGCCAGGGACGTGGGTAGGGGCGGTCTGCTCTTCTGGGCCTAGCTGGCAGCCCCCCTGAACTGAAGGTCCAACCCGACAGCTCTGCAGGCGTGAAATTGGACTCGCAAACGCCAGATACAACGCCTTCTTCCCCTTTAGTTAGCACTTCCCCTGGCCTCTAATCACACCAAGCCGCCCCAATTCTTCCCATCCTTTTCCCCCATCAAGAGCTTCATCTTGACCCATTCCTCTCTCTTCACACTCGTTGCTTCTGCAAATCCCCTTCCACCGTTCTAAGGTCCCTCCCCCTCTTTACAGTTGCCTCTCATGATGTCCTCCGTACGTTCAATCCCCCGTCTCCCGCAAATCTTTTTGGCGTGTCAGTCGAAGAATAGGGATACACATGCGTCGCTCCTAAGACATGCTCTTCAGGGCGATGCTGTGGCCCACGCCACGGCTATTGGCACGAGAATGCGAAAACAAAACTAATAGCTATTGACACTATAGAAGGTTATCCGCCGAAAGAAGAATGTCAAGAAGGGCATTCAGTTTTGCCTGATGGTGTGTGGTGCATCTGGCACTGGTACGTCGCTGCCCTACCCATTCGCGATACAATTCGCCCCCCCCGAGCTTCAAAGGAGAATTTGCAGACTCACATTGTGCCTCTCTAGGCCGAACCACCTTCGTCAACACGCTCTGCGGCAAGTCTGTTCTCGAGCATAAGGAAGCCGACGATGCTTCCAACGCGCACATTGAGGAGGGCGTCAAGATCAAGCCCCTTACGGTTGGTACGTGATTCCGAACCACACATGCGCTGATTTTTTGTGACATGTCGCTAATTGCTTCACCAGAGCTTGAACTTGACGAGGAAGGCACCCGAATCTCGCTGACCATTGTCGATACCCCTGGATTTGGCGACCAGATTGACAACGAGGCCAGGTTAGCCCCGCCCGAACATCCTTCACCCATATCACGACGAATGCACGCTAAACCATCAAATATAGCTTCTCAGAAATCGTCGGCTACCTCGAGCGACAATACGATGATATTTTGGCCGAAGAGTCTCGTATCAAGCGTAACCCTCGCTTCAGGGACAACCGTGTCCACGCCATGCTTTACTTTATCACCCCTACCGGTCACGGGTAAGCTTCTTCCTTGTGTTACCCCAGTTACCTGTCCGCTAACGCGTCGCTGTCACTAGTCTCCGAGAGCTCGATATCGAATTGATGAAGCGTCTTGCGCCCCGTGTCAACGTTATTCCCGTTATTGGCCGAGCCGATACTCTGACCCCTCAGGAGCTAGCAGAGTCGAAGAAGCTGGTCATGGAGGACATTGAGCACTACAGAATCCCCGTTTACAACTTTCCCTACGACATTGAGGAGGACGACGAAGATACCGTTGAGGAGAACGCCGAGCTGAGAGGCCTCATGCCCTTTGCCATTGTTGGCTCAGAAGACGTGGTCGAGATTGGTGGCCGCAAGGTCCGTGCCCGCCAGTACCCATGGGGTGTCGTTGAAGTCGAGAACCCTCGTCATTCAGACTTCCTGGCTATTCGATCAGCCCTTCTGCACAGCCACCTGGCTGATTTGAAAGAAATCACCCACGATTTCTTGTATGAGAACTACCGTACCGAGAAACTGTCTAAGAGCGTGGATGGCGGTGCCTCTGGGTAAGTACACTTTGTAGTCCGCTCAGCATATTCGCAAACTAACGTGAGGATAGACTTGATAGCTCCATGAACCCCGAGGACTTGGCCTCCCAGTCTGTCCGCCTCAAGGAGGAACAGCTCCGACGAGAGGAGGAGAAGCTGCGCGAGATCGAGCTCAAGGTCCAGCGCGAGATCAACGAGAAGCGACAAGAGCTGCTGGCGCGCGAATCGCAGCTTCGCGAGATAGAGGCCCGCATGCAGCGCGAGACTGCCGCCGCCCAGGCGTCCCCAGCGCTGGAAACCAGTGTCGCCGAGGAGTAGATTCTCTCGAATCACATATTAGGTCTTTCTTCGGTATTATAAAAGTAAATTGCGACGTTGGTCTATTTATCGCTGCCGGCGTTGGGTTTTACCTCTCCTACACAAACTGAAGAGCAAAGAGATGAGAGCACCCCCCCCCAGCTGCTGCAGAATCGAGTTTGATTTTCTCTTTTTATTTATTTATTTTATTGCGACCTACGACAACTCGAGGAATGCCTACCGGTTGAGTTGGGGAACAGGGGCTGAGGGAAGGGGAGTTTCATGGTGGAGTATACGGAGAGGATGAATGCCGTTGGAACAAGACGACGTATACCCCGACGAAGGAGGGTCTCTCGAATTGGCAAAGGTGGAATATGCGACTACTCAGCATAATAATATGCGAAGCAGAGCTATTTGTGTGCTTTGGCATCGTTTGGGAGTTTCATATGCTGCCCAGCCTCTTTCTGTACACCCTCGCAAGGTATCCTAATTTTTTTTAAAGCTGCATCAGTAGCCATCTGTTGTTAAATGGTACCCCTGTTTTTTTAACTGCCTTTTTATTTATTTTCTAGCTACTGTAGTGGACTTCTAATGCAGATATCAAATACATTCAAAACTTTCACGTTCAATAGGCTTTTCTTTTCTCAAGCACATTTGGTCAAATCCATTGTTTGATGAGTTGAAAGAAGCTATTTATTCCTTTCATTAAGCTGAGAATCTGTTGCGCTAGAGATGGAGAAAGACTGAAGGCACTCAGAGGAAGTAAAAGAGAAGAGATGAAGAAAGAGAAACGAAAAGAAAAAAGAAAAAAGAAAAAAAGAAAAAGGAAAAGGAAAAGGAAAAGGGAAAAAAAAAAACAATAATTGTCCGATGCACTCCTGTCTCACTTTAACCCATTATCCTACATTCGCAAGGGAAAAAAAAAATCACGATAAAACACTCGACAGCTCGTTTTAAGCCTTAGCCACAATCTTGGAGCTCCTGCAAGAAATACAAGCAGAGTTTTAACAACTAGTCTTCATCGTCGGCGCCGCTCACTTAGTTGTTGGACTGGCTGTTGAGAATACGCAGAATAGCGAGGAACAAGTTGATGATATCGAGGTACAGGCTGATGGCCGCGGCAATCTCCTCTTCGACGTGGTGGTGGCGCATAATCATCTGGGTATCAACGAGAATGTAGCCGCTAAAGATGAGAGCCGCGAGTCCGCCGTAGATGAGCTCGCCGGTGGAGCTGTACGGGAAGAACATTGCCATAAAGCCGAAGATGACGAGGCCCCAGAGCGCTCCGAAAAGGTAGGGCATCCATGATGTGAAGTCGTACTTGGACTGGCTGGCGAAAGCCGTCAGGAAGACGAAGATGCCGGCGGTGATGATTGTTGCGCTGAGGACGATTCGGGTGTTGTAGAAGGAGACGATGACGGAGATGGAGTAGGCTTCGGTAAGGGTGAAGAGGGAGAGGAAGAGTAGGTTGGTCGGGTAGGACTTGCGCTTCCAGTAGGTGAGACCCATGAAAATCATGGCACCGAAGAGCTAGAGAATTATGACGAGTTAGCTTTTGTGTTTCGCTACGTTGTGATATGGGGTGAAGGTACCGATGCCCAGACAAGGCCAGGGTGGCTTTGGATCCAATTCTTGTACGCATCGCTGAAAAAGCTGATGGAGCCCAGGGCGGCAGTGGCGATGAGTTGGACAGTGAGGATGCTGTAGACCTTGCGGACAAATTGGTTGCGAATATCGACAGTGGCTTCAGCGACAGAGCCTCCAAACTAGAAAGAAATAAGTGACGTCAGCAAAAGAGACCCTTTTCGATTTCTTGCAGTAAAATAAATAGTTTTGAAACGTTGGGCATAGAAGAAAGCAGAGGGCATAATATTGTATAAGAGAGACGGGCTTTTTTTGCAACCTACCTTGAAGTCGTCGGGGATGTTGTCATCGCTGCTGCGCGGCTGGGCAAACAAGCCAGGATCGTGCGCCGACGACGACTCAGCTGCGGTGCCGTACGCGGGCGGTGCGTGAGTGTAGTCGTCGTCGGGCTCCTGCTGAGCGGCGGGCTGGTATTTCGCGGTGGACGCCATGACTTGGGAGGTTGTTTTCGCGCGGGCGCTCTCTTGGCTCTTTTTTTCTTCTTCTTCCTCCTCAGGGAAAGCTTTCGTGTGTTGAAAGGGAAGTGGTCGTTGAAGATCCAAAGGGACACAAAGGGCGATCGCTGTGGCGGAATGGATGATGTAGGAATCACTGGGTCAGGTGGGGAAAGGGAAAAGTGGCTGAATGTGCTCTGGGTGCCTGGAGATTCGGTGTGGCTGTGCAGAGATTGTGGTGGCCCGCTGCGATGGGATTGGCTGGGAGGAGCTCTAAGCTTCTGAAGCTTTGGTCCCCTAAAAATGGCCAATATAGGTAGAAGCTTGGAAGCTTTGTCTAGCACTTTTGGCGAGAAGTTTGTTAGTGTCGGGCTGCAGCGCTATAAAGTTACGTGCTGGCAGGGAACCCATAGAATAAGGGCACTTCAAGTAGATTCCGCCTTGGGCCCGCGCGGGCATGCAAGATGGAATTCCGTATGGGGCATGTATGGAGTAGCGTCTGTATGTACTGTACAGCACAGGAGGCCTTGAGTGATTGCTTTTCAAGTGCTACCGCCAAGCACCCCGTTCCCCGCCTGTGCGCGGTAATAGTCTCGGATATGAGTAAGCCATGGGCAGTACAGTAAGTTGAAGGGACTTTCGAAGTATAAGAGTCAACATTCGGTAGTGGGGATGTCGGCTATTGGATTTTTTCTGAGTGTACCGAGCAAGCTAGGAAGAGATATTATTCTTTCCAGCCAGTATAAGGCCACGTTTGTCGGCAACTAGGCTACAGAATACTGAGGGCGTTTGCTTCAAAGGAGCGTAAAGGCGACGGTGTAAAATTCTGATCACAGCTTTGTTGTATGAAAATTATAAACGATCAGCTGAGAGCCTTTGATATACCTGGCTAGAGATGCTAACTCCTCTTCTCTCAGCGCCTAAAAAGGCCGCTCGACCTAGCCTATGTCAGTTTGATCGGCCTATATGCAGATGTCATACTCGATAAAGACAAATTAGCATGCTGTATGAATCTGGCTTGAGCCATTTGCAGACCCTCCAGGTGTCCATGCGATATTAATGGTCAGATGACAGTGGGATAGATGTATGCAGAAGCTCCGTTGTGAATCATGTCATGGGCGCCGATTTTAGGCCCCGCCCCCACTTGATCTTGCTTGACTAAGATGAGATTTATTTAGATGTGAAAGATGGTGTTTTCTAAGGCAATACCTAGTCTTGGGGATAGAATCAATACTCAAATTATTGTTGCAGAAACTACTATCAGATTGTAGCGGGGGCCTTTTTGGCTGATTCAACTCTGCTTCTTAAAGTTATCAACAAGGCCGTGAGTAATTTCAACAAGTAACTATTGAAAATTTACGCAAACGCAAATCCCTACGCAAAAGAAGAATCGTTGTTAACTCAACAGCCTATACTCGGCCCACGTGTGCGGGGATGCGCAGCTCTCTGCCTTCGTGTGCTCCAAGAAAACGATATACGGATAGGGTACCCACAAAGAACATACAACGTAGCTTTTTCAAGGGACACTGAAGTATATATACCTAGGCACTAGTAGTATCTGATAGCATCTAGTTTTACACAATAACTACCAGGTATATTGTCTGCCGTCAGAAGAGAAGAGGAGTTATGGACATCACTGCCCAGTACTTGCCCTACAACCAAGGCACGCACGATGCAACTGAAAAGCTCGACTCGCACGGGCCTCTGAGGAGTTTCAAAAGAGGAGAAATAGGCAAGTCACCATTGGTGCCCACCATTGTAGCCGCGTGAGGGCTGAGGTTAATTCAGGGAGCAAATCAGCCCGAGGCTTCACCCGCTGAGGGCGCATCGCTTTTGTTGAGCCCAGGGGCGCCGGGCCCTTTAGCGAGGCCCCAAACAGCGCTTCAGCACACCTCTGCAGCGCCTATTCCGCTAGCGGGTCGTGCAAAGGGCCCTATAGGTGTTAGTACATGCGGCCGACGCACCACACTTGGTCCCCTCACCGCCTAAGAATTAGCGGCGTTGTGATGTTACTTGCATGCTGTGTGCAATAAGAGCACGGCCGTGTGTTCGTTATAGTGGGACTTTTGAGAAACGTCATTTGAGCCGGGGGTGCCTGAGACGAAACGGCAAACGAGCTGCATCAAAACTTGGAGAGCCAGGGTTCAGGCCGAGTCTCTGTTGGATGTGATGTGCAAAGCGAGTTGACTGCTCATATTTTGCTAGCACCAACGGCCAGGTGCTCTCTACAAGTTGATTCACAGGAGATGAATAAGAAGCTGGGAGTATCAAGTCGTCGAGTACTACTACTACTACCTACTTGCAATACGAGGACAAACAGACGTAAACGCCACGACTGATACGACACAAGTTCTCGTGCAAAAGATACCGGCTGAACTGTGCGAGGTACACACTACAGCAAGTTTTGGCTTCGTTTGACGACTTACTCGCATCTACTGCTGATCCCTCTGCTCTGGCGCTCCACCGCCTTATCTGTCCTTTCTCGCTTGCTTGTTTTTCCGGGTCCCAGCCTGTGTCTCATCTCGTGTGTTTCTGTCCAGCCCCAGCCAGCTTCAGTTCAATGGGTCTTTGAAGCGACTTTTCCTCGCGCCTCCTCAAGCAGTCATTAGGTTGTTTACCGAAGCAATTGCGCCGGCCGAGCGGTCCTTTGCACCGAATCCTTCCAAAGCTCCTTCAGGGACGCTAAACTAATCTGCAAGCCTTGGGCGCCACTCCGCTGCTGGCGCACCTGAAAGTGTGGAAGAAAAAAAAAAGTTGCCCAACCAGTAGCCACAGTGAGACATCCCACCACCCCCACCACACCCTCTGGGCCCTCTGGACGGCCTTCCAACTCGAACCTGGGCTGGTCGCAGCAATCTGGACTCTCCTCCGCAGTCTCATCCCTATTTTATTCTTGTCATTCATATTTGCGCCGGTGCAGGGAGTCTCGAGTTGCTCTTTCGCGACCGCTACTTTCTTTTTTTCCCTTCTCCTTTCGTTCTTTCCTTTCCCCCAAAGAGCCCTCGGCATTATGGGCGACTCAAATGGCTTTGCGACCAAGGCTGCTGGCGAGAAATCGGCCGCCAGCCCTCTACTCGCCAACGGCGCCACGAACGGGCAACGGTATATGCAGACAAATGGCAACAATGTTGTTCTCGTCCGTCGGCTGAAGCGCAAGGACGAAGGCATCTGGAAACCTCTCGCTCGCTGGTTCGTTGACCACCAAGTCGGTACGTTGAATTCCTTGTTTCCAGTTCCCCGCAGGTAGCCGCGCAATTGAGTTGCGCATCACAACCATCGCAGCTTTTGTCTAGCGCAACATTGCTCTTTTCCTTCTCTATTCTGTGGACTAGATGCAACGTCTACAGCCGTGGAATGTATACTGACTTTTTGTGTTTCAATGACATAGGCCTGTCGCTCAACCTGCTCTCTCTTCTGGTCCTTGCCCACGCCTTTATCCCCAGAGCTAGAATACACACGAGAAAGTTCTTCCACCTCTCTTATTTCAATGAATCGACTGGCAAGTATGCCACCGGACAGGATGATCTTTGCTTGATTGCGGCTTTCATTGTTCTTTTTACGGGTCTCCGAGCTGGCACCATGGATTATATTCTGGCGCCATTTGCTAAACTCAATGGCATCACCAACAAAAAGGACATGACCCGGTTTAGCGAGCAAGCTTGGCTTCTGATTTACTACATGGTCTTTTGGCCTACTGGAGTGGTACGTGATCGAAAAACTGCCTTGTTTAAAGAAAAAGCGAGATTGCTGTGGGATATATGTCACTGACTGGCTCTAATTATAGTATCTGTATGTCAATTCTCCCGCCTGGCTGAACATGAAAGAGCTATGGACCGACTGGCCGAATCGCGAAATGGGTGGCCTCCTGAAACTGTACATGCTTGCTCAGTGGGCATTCTGGCTGCAGCAAATTGTTGTCATCAACATTGAGGATCGTCGCAAGGACCACTGGCAGATGTTTAGCCACCACCTGATTACCACAGCCCTGATTTCGTCTTGCTACTGCTACCACTACACCCGCGTTGGACTGTTCATCCTGGTCATCATGGACGTGGTGGATCTGTTCCTTCCTGTAAGCCAACTTTCTGATTACTTGAAATAGTCCCAATCTGATTACTGACACAACAATGCTTGCAGGTCGCCAAATGTCTGAAATACTGCGGCTACACGACGCTGTGCGATTTGACCTTTGTTCTCTTCATGGTATCATGGTTTGTCGCTCGACATGTCTTCTATATCATGGTTTGTTGGTCCATCTACGCCGACACCCCTGTGATTATGCCCAACGGATGCTTTGTTGGACCAAACGACTCCTTGGTTGGACCTACGGAAGCACCTGCCGGCTTTTCTTACCTGATTGAGCCATTCTTCAACTCGACCGGCCGTGTTTGCTTCAACGAAACCGTCAAATGGGCCTTCCTCACACCTCTACTTCTGCTCCAGGGTATCACGATCTTTTGGTTTACCATGATTATCCGGGTTGCCATCAAGGTCATTCGCGGAGACGGCGCCGAAGATTCTCGAAGCGACGACGAGTATGAAGAGGACGAAGACGAAGAGGAGCTCATCTACGAGGAAATCCAACCGCTCGAGCAAGAGGTGGGCGTGGAAGACCTGGATCTGAAGAGCTGGGAGCGACGCAACGGGCTTAAGAAGCAGGCTTCTGCTAGCGGAGTTAGCTTACCGGGACACAGCGATCGCAAGGAACTTCTTGGCCGCATTGGCTGCGAGAAACAGGTGGAATAAATGCAAATGCTAGCCTGGGAAAGAGAGAAAGGAAAGGAAGGAATTGAGTTTGTTTTTATTTCTTGGAACGATGGCGTTTGAGGAGTTACAACTGCCCTTTGTCGATTTTCGATTCCATGTCTTCATCCCTTTATCGGGAGGGCACGTTGTTGTTTGTTTTTGGTCCCCGTTTCTTTTTCTTGTCAACATGAAACTTGTTTGGGATATCGGGTTACTATGTTCAACTGGGAGGGGTTTGTACCCACCAAGGGCTCAGATAGAGCAAGACGGATGGGGTTGTACAGATGAGATGATGCTGGAAGCCCTGATTGATACCACATGTTATGAAAACTGGCTGATGAGATGCCAATGGAAAAAAGTTGCTGTTATAGACTCATAGAGAGTTGATATATCATGGTTGTTATACATATATATAGGCACATATATATTTTTGCGGGAAACTCTTTTACTCATTCTTTGCTTGTGAAGAGGTTATCTAACATCTTTGGCATCATTGAGTAATTGCAAAATGTAAGATTAATAAAACTAACAATAGGCTAATACCATCATGAAAAACCATTTCTCATCCCCCCAGCTAAATGCTATTAGCTCCATAGAATTCCAAAAAAACAAGGATGCTATATATGTCATATGATTAGATGCTCCCAAACCCC
>KQ479175.1:0-21911 GCA_000331835.2 Trichoderma hamatum GD12
TATAATAAAATAAAATAAATTATAAGTTAATTTAGTAAATACCTTATAAATAATTAATTTTTTATTAGAGGTTCTGGATTACTGTGCTGTTATTATTTACTTTTTTTTTTTTTTTGCAAACATTCACATCTCTGTCACATGTGCACTGTAGGTGTGTTATGGTGGTGCGCTGTAGGTGTATTACAGTTACTATAATTGCTATAGTCGAGTGTATATATGTGTGTTGTATATGTCTTAGTACAGGGGTGTGTGTAATATATATAGTAATTACCTGGCCATGGGACAGGTTAATGTAAAAGAAGATGCGACTATTACTACAGGACAGGTTACAGGGGGTACCATGGGACAGCTTGTATTTGATGTGCACTCCTGTTGTTGGCATGAGATGAGTAAGAAGTGGGCAATTGTACTAGTATTAAGCGATGAAAGCGAACTGCTGCCTATATAATATTGCATCATCGATAGGTTAATATTAATTTTATTTCCCAGTCGGATTTCCGTGTGGGCAGTGCGATTGTAAGTGCTTATAAAACTGTGGTCTTGAATTTATAATGCATTTTAGTACAATATTGCGTGCGATGCTACTTCTTTAAAGAGCGCTAGAGAGTACCACTTGACTTTAAAATTGATCTGTGGGAATACGCTCTTTAACACTTTTCCGATAATAAATCCCTCCTACAGTAAGCATTTCACAAACAAAGTGCAGATGTCTATAGGGAAACCAATTTTGATCTCGGGCGGGGGCCTCGCTTCCTTGCTATTAGCTCAATCGTTGCGACAATCTAAAATACCCTTTAAAATATTTGAGCGAGATGCATCGTTTACCTTTCGCGCTCAAGGGTATCGTCTACGATTGTCATCAGAGGGACTTGAAGCTATTGAGTCGGTTTTAGACTCTCAGACGTTCCAGCGATTCTGGGACAAATGTGGTAAAACAGGTGGCGCCGGCTTTACTGCGTATAACGCCGTAACTGGAGAACAAACTGAGCATGCTGCTCCCGAGACTTTGGCTTCGCGAGGCGGCAAAATCGTCGGTATCGCTCGGGGAGACATGCGGAAGGTATTTTCGGAGGGATGCGAAGAGCATATTGAATGGAACAAGCAGGTAGTTGGCTACGAACTATGTGATGACGGCGTTGTTGCTGTATTTGCCGATGGATCGAAGTCAATCGAAGGCTCTATGCTTGTTGGAGGCGAAGGCATCTATTCAAAAGTCGCAAAGCAAGTTTCAGGAGGAAGGCTCAAAGTCTACGATACAGGCGCCAGAGGCATACACGGCCAGGCGCCAACCACGGCTTTCAAAGGCCTCGGAGAGGGTGTCTTTACCTTACGAGACAATACACGCCCAGATGGAGCTGTATTTATCATTACTAATGTCCGTCCTGACCAAATGGATGATCCCAATGTCGAATTTGGGTGGACAATGGGTGGCCAGCCGGGCATAATCAAGGCCCCGAACGATGATTACACAATCGTGGGTAAGCAGGCCGCTGACATAGCAAAATCCTTCGTAAAGGATTGGCACCCACGTTTCAAACCTCTATTTGATGAAATGGTTGAATCGGAGGCGGCTTTCTGGAAGATAACATGTTCAACCCCATCGGGGGTACCTGAATGGCCTAACGAGCCTCGCGTTACGCTAATCGGCGATGCGGTGCATTCGATGACGCCAGCCGGAGGCATCGGAGCCAATACCGCCGTTCAAGATTCAGCTTTGCTAGGCAAGCTATTACACGAGGCTGGCGGTTATAAACCTGGCGTGACTGCCGAGTACGAGCGAGGGATGAGAATATATGCGAGCAAGGCTGTTAATTTGAGCTATACCACTGCAGTTGGCGGATTCGGCATTACGATTGATGAAAATACCACTCCAACCATATAAGTGCATTTAATCAAGTACGAATTATAATAGAACCGTCACATTTGTTAGTTTGAATGAAAGGGTACAGCTTTGGAAGCTTGCTAACCCATCAGCGACAACGTGGTTTCTTTCCACCACTACCGCATTTTACTCGTCCGTTGGAGATGAAGACGAACCCTTTCTAACTTTCCGATTACTTAATTTTCACGTAACTCTACCTTCTGATGCAGGAGCCTATCTCTGTTACGGTGACGACTCTGGTGAACAATAGTCGTAACGAATAGTTGCGGTATCGGGAATAATTAAATTTAAAGTGTTTATCACGTAGGTTGTCAATGAATGCGTTGTACTAGTGCTAGGCTCATTTCTTCAAAGTGGGCAGCGCTGAAGCAATTTATAGTAAAAAATACTATGTAAATGTAAGGATTATGTGCTATAATATTATGAAATGGATTTTTAGGCGGCTGATTTAGTGCTAACATCCGCGCTTGCCGGAGGATTCGCTGCATGACATACAGCCTATCACAAACTTACTGGAGACTAATTTTCGCAAGAGCCTTCCGTATATAGCTGGATGGCGTAAAGAGTTTTAATAAACATTTGAGAATATCACAATGAATGTTCGAGTTAATTACTCATCAAAAGTGGCCATTACAGTTGCTACAGAGTTAAAAGTAGTTACGTAGGTATTAACATTGGATGCAAATATGATTATGCATATTTGCTTGGGCGTGCGCCCGCAAAGAGCAAGCCAAGGCAGATTCGAAGCTCTACTATTTGCTGAACGACAATGAATATAGCAGCCACGCAGTGCTTCATCTTGTGAGCCGTAAGCATAAGCGTAAGCAACATATAGCATTGCCGCAGTAACTTTAAAATCTCTAATATACTTGCCTCAATAACACAAACTTAAATACTTAACGAGATCAGCTACTTCGCTAATTGGGGGGGAGACTTGGGGACCGGTATTTGCTAGGGACAACAATCTCATAGCACCTGATAGTGATCATTAAGTCTATCTGTTTTCCTCAAATTTCATCTGTTATCTTGAATTGACCTGGTACTCTTCGATCTATCGCTACTGATCTTTCTATTGCTATATCGTAATTCTTTCATCCTTTCAACGTCGGCTGTATAAATATTTACCTACCGAAATATGACTTCGATTAAAGTAGAACGAAACAAAGTAGCCGTCTGTGGACTTGGTGAGCATCACATCTGAGCACCAAACTACCACTGTGCATATAACTCTCACTAACATACTGAAAAGGGATTGCTGGCATTGCGGCCGTGAAGAATTTGACTGAGGTCGGGTTCGACGTAACTGGATTTGATGCTGCCGACGCAATCGGTGGCCTCTGGCATTATTCAGAGGGACCTAGAACAACATGCCTTCACAGTGAGAAATGAAACGCGACATTTCCATGTATAACGGCTAACAAATGTGTCATCTCCGTAGATACTAAAGCATTGGTTCGGAGGAGCATAGTAAGTGACACATGCAATTTCAAGGCGACTGCATCTAACTGATCCTGTTACATAGTTCGGATTCTCCGATTTCCCCTACGCCACCGGTACGTTTTTACATTTCTGCATGTTCTAGTTAACTTTAATGTTAAAACTTTCTGCCATTCATAGGCGATTCTGAAGGTCCCCTCCGTCCGGCAGAAATCCAGGCATTCCTTGAGTCATATGCTCGCCATTTCAATATTGAGTCTCGATTTCAGCTGAATACAAGAGTGACAGCTGTCAATCGAATTGGAAACAAGTGGCAGTTAATTCTCACACGTAAAGGAGGAGGTCAAGAAGAACAAACCTTCGACAGATTGGTCGTGTGCACCGGCCTCTTTCAGACTCCGAGAGAACCTCACATTGAAGGACTCGATCAATTCGAGGGAAAAGTGTTCAACACTCAAACCTATAAAAAGTAACCAGTACTACAATACATCAGTTTAACGCCAGAAATTTAACTAAACGTTAACAGGCCGGAGAATGTTGAAGGAAAACGCGTATTGATCGTTGGACTCGGCGCTACGGCAACAGACATTGCTAGAGGCCTTGCGGGAATAGCCAAAGAGATTTATATTTCTCATCGGCATGGATGTCTTGTGGTTAGAACCACCTTTTGTTCTTTATATTTGGTGGCTGATATTTTCTATAGCTGCCATATGATAAAGGAAATGATTTATGTTTTCCATCTCTTCGAAAACAGCACGAGAACATGAATGTGCCAGCCATGGAACAAAAAAAGGTACTCCACAAGGCTTGTATTAAACTACAAGATGAAGCATTCAATATTAAGCCGGAATGGGGCCTCGGGAATGCTCCTTCATTGCCTCACAAGTTACCAATCATTGGAGACGGATTTTACGATCTTCTAGTTTCTGGAACAGTCATTACAGTTCCTGGCTTGAAAAAAGTTCACCGATCCCATGTGGAACTAACAGATGGGAAAAATTTGGGAGTCGATATTATAATATTCTCGATTGGTTACGATAAGTCGTATTCATTACTGGGCCATTACGATCCATCCCGGAATATGCCACAAGCTTGGAAAGACTCACCTGGCTCCATGGGGCGACCCCTTCCAAAGCTTTACCAAGGGATATTTTCTCTAGATTTCCCAGATTCTCTTGCATATTCAGAACACGTAGGTTCCACTTTATCTTCTACGATAAACGGAGACACGGCATCAATGGCGCTCGCTCAGGTGTGGCTCGGCAATTCAAAGCTGCCATCTCATGAAGAGATGGCGAAGAGTGCCGATAAGCAGAATAGTATGGCCATAGACCTGGCTAATAATGGAGGAGTTTATGATCCTGCTCTCGTGAACAGCTTGGAATGGAGCTTATGGGCAGACAAAGCAGCAGGGTTTGGCATCCAAGAGCGGCTTGGGCATGGGTGGAAAGCTTGGTGGCTTCGGTTTACCGACCCCCGCCTTTACAAAACGCTTCTAGATGGGAAGTATTTACCACAAGTC
The DNA here is from genome assembly GCA_000331835.2 of Trichoderma hamatum GD12. NCBI lineage: Eukaryota > Fungi > Ascomycota > Sordariomycetes > Hypocreales > Hypocreaceae > Trichoderma > Trichoderma hamatum. The sequence goes on from KQ479175.1 coordinate 4,842, forward strand.
TATCGACTTTTTGATGAAGGAAAGCGGCCCCCATGGAAAGATGCTAGAGAGTCGCTCTTGAAGGCGAATGAACTCGGGTAGCTTGTTGCTTACTTCATCGTATTTTAAAGGACATATTCCTTTAGCCTTGATTATCTATATTGTGATTTTATATTCTTTGGTCTGACAAGAACTCTTATACATAATGATGAAGTTAGACTGCCAAAAACGTTTGCATTGAATGAAACTCGAATCAGCAAATATTAGTTATCAACTGACACAAGAGGAATGATTGCCAAGAAACGCTATGTGGGTCGTTGTAGGTATTGCATCATATTGGTCATGGGCTCTTTATGGACAAGTCTAAGATTATCACTATTAGCAAATGGTGTTGTGTACCACAGCGGACATGGGACTGCATGCCAGCCTGGGCGTAATATGGCTGAATCTGAATCTGATGCTGTAGTATGGTGAGCTATCAAGGACGGTGGAATAGGAGCACGATTATCCCTACTCTAAGTTTAATATTGCAGGATAAGATCGGGATCGGAGGTACTGTATAACAATTGCAGCGCGCCTTAAAAATTCATGATGATTTTGCACTAGGCCGGGCTTTAAGGCATTTTAGGGATTTTAGTAAACAATTATAAGCCACAATCTCACCGCGTTTGTAGGTAGCTGAGAGTAGCTGCGTAGCTCTGAATGGAACTAACGGCGGGCAATTCGTAAATGCCGGACAATAAGCCGGCTTCACTTATTGGTATAAGAAATCAGACATGCTGTATCATTACGCTCAGATATGCTATAGCCTCAATTGAATATTCGAAGACACTATCTTTTCGGAGCAACCTTCCATCCTTAGCTTATACTCAAAATTACAATACAATCAGCCATGGCATCACCTTTCTTCGTCCCGGTGGATATTGCTCATACCGCATTACTTCTTTCGGACGTGCAAACGCAAATCTTACAGAGATTCCCTTCCGAAGTCCAGAAAAACTATATGGACAACATCAAAACCCTTCTTGACCATTTCAGGGCCGAGATCTCCAAGCGCCGCTCTGATAAGGCTTCCAGAGCTGAAAACGCCCTTTATGATGGAGTACCTCTCATTGTCCATCATACACTGCCCTTCAACGTCAACTCCAATGCCTTTGTTTCACCTTACAACAAGCTAAGCAAGTGGGTTGCGCAGCTTGAAGCCGCAGGGTACTTTGCAAATGCACCCTCGGATCCAAACCATCCGCATTATGGTGTACCAGCCGAATTAACGCCACCAGGTGGCTGGGGTAGCAAGGATGAAATCGTTTTGGGCAAACTGCAGCCGAATTGCTTTGGTTCATCAGACTTGCTGTCATATCTGCGGGCACGTGGCATTCGACACATTGTCTTGGTGGGCCTGACAACAATGGGGAGTATCTTGGGATCAGCAAGAGGGGGCGCGGACTTGGATTTCCATATCATTTGCGTGGAAGAGGGGATAATAGATGATGATCCAGAGGTGCATAACTTTTTAATGAAAAAGGTGTTGCCCAAGTTTGTGGATGTAGTCGACCTTCAAGATATTCTGCAGCTATGAGTATCAAAGATGTAGAATAAGCCTTGGTCTTGAATCGAAGTAGAGCTAAGTGGTGGATCTTGTCGATAGTTTGGAGGCAGTGAAGTCTGGGAATTATAACCTCACGCATATAGATTGCCAATGCAAAATACCTTGTAATTCACGTCCATATTGGGGATGATGCCATGAGTGTAATAGTCATATTTCTCCGCCGTATATCCCTACTACGGATAGTGGCCATTCAATATAACGGTGCCATTGGCCCTCTAGGTTCTGCCGACATTGCTCCAAGATCCTTGCGGCACAGCCTTCCATAAACCAAAAAGAATCAATCATTTTTAGCATGACACAGTAATGAGCTAGAACTATAAGGGCCTTGGGCTTCCTTTCACTAATCAAAGTGATATATTTTTGAGGGACCTGCACTGGCCAGGAATATGTAAGAGTTTTGATAGAGATGGTCTGCCCAGGAGTGGACGCCATGGCAAGTAGTCGTCGAAGGCTATTGAGGGCTGCGCAGCAGAGGTTGCTGTCTTCAGAACTATCGGCAAGCAGCAGATATAAAAGCTGAGCGAGGTATGAATCATCGGGGTTTTGGCTGAAGTCGGGGTTTTCATCCAGTGGTTTTTCCAAACAGAAGCCTAGTGGGCCATTGGAAATCCATTTCTCGGCATAGCCATGCATTGAGAAGGCACCGCGAAGAAGGCCAATAAACTCTGACGGGGTTCCAACGGCTGGTGAAAATATTAGATTCCGCCGGGACTGCGGACTAGCAAATGAGTATTTTATGACAAGGTGGCCACACGCGTAAAGAGCATGGCTGCTGCTCTCTGTAACTTTAGTCAGAGCTGAGCGGAAGAGCGGAAGAGCAAGGCTCTGGTGATGTGCAGCTCGGCTTTCGTATTCTTTCGCCTCGGTTGGATGCAGGTAGGCCATATGGAGAGAAGTCAATGCCAGCATTGCGTGCCTAGGATGGATACATTTGGTTAACAACAAGTATAGCTAATGTGGGTGGCATGAGGTAATTCACATTAGATATCTGTGATTCATGGCTAGAACAGGAATGAATTCTCGCATAGCACACTGCAAAGCTGCATTCGGCGCAAGTGTATCGGCCGTGCAGATATTCCAGTGGTGCATAAGTTTAAAGTCCGAAAATGAAAAGGGAGAGGTATCCGGGGATTCATGCTTCAAACGCCCGGATGTGTCGATAGTTGTCGAGTAACTACATTCTAATGAATGTCTAACGCAGCCGCTGCATATCGGCTTTAACTCGTCGCACTGCGGCGCTCCTTGTTAGACATGCCAAGTACATGTTGTCTGGGCAATCATACCTTGACACGGCGTCTTTTACACGAGTCACACCCTGTTCGGACCTTTTTATGAGATACCTTCTTAAAAGCCATTTTGGATTTGTCACGAAGGATATGTGCGATGTCGTAAGAATGCCAAGACGGAGTAGGGAGAGAACACAAATGTGCGAGAAGCGACAACGCGATGATCAAATATGTATGGAACGAACAAACGGCAAGCGAAGAGCGGAGAGCGAGGAGCGAGGAGCGACGAACGAGAGCCAATGAGCGAGATCCGAAAATGCGACAAGCCAAACTAAAGAGGCTTAATGAAAATTATGTCAGCCGTTGATTAAATTAGCTTTAGGACCAGTTGGTTGAGAACTCGGTGATAGTTGCATCACTAAATCGCCTTCACCGATAGCCCCCTCAAGGATACAACTAATTGCCATTTACAATGCACATGTAGTTCAAATAGGTTACAATCATCGTATTGTTTTAGTGCGATGAGATGATATGCTTTGTCATGAATCGTAAATTTCTACTCCCTCAAGATATATATATATATATATACATCTGTGCGTATTTCGAGCTCCAGATCTCGCGGCTCAAAGAATTTCAAGAGAGCTTCTACAGCGCAAGGATCCAGAATTACCTAAGATTGCCCACCATGGTCGGCACTATCCCAGCAAAAGCCGACTATATCGTCCTTGGTGGCGGAATAGCCGGTTGCGTCCTTGCTTCACGACTTAAAGAGGCAAATTCCTCGTTGTCGATTGTATTAATTGAAGCAGGGCAAGATCCTACTGGCCATCCTCTGACAGCCGCCCCACTCGCTTGCTTCTCAGCGCACTATTCCGATCTCGACTATGCTTACAGAACAGTGCGCCAAGAGCATTTAGGCGGCCGCCAGTGCTACGCAGCAGCGGCAAAGGCCCTCTCAGGAGGCTCTGCGATCAACTACGGCACCTGGACTCGCGGCCCCGCTGCTGACTTTGACTGCTGGGCTGACCAAGTTGGCGATTCTCAGTGGAGCTATCGAGGCCTCCTACCCTACTTCAAGAAGACAGAACAATACACACTCAGTCCACGAGTGGATCCTGAGCAGCATGGAGCCAATGGGCCTATCAGCGTGGTGTCTGTATCCAGCAGCGATCCCATGCGAAAATACCCCCTTCGAGAGCCCATAGAACGGGCATGGTCTGAGCTTGGAGTGGACAGAGTTTGGGATGCCAATGGTGGTGAACCGTTGGGGCTCACGGAGTTGGCGGAATCTTGGAGGGATGGCAAGCGGCAGTGTGCCTCTCGGGCATACAATTTGTCGGGAGTGACGGTCCTTTGTTCTACAGTGGTCCACCGCGTGGTAGTCGAAGATCTATCAGGGGTAAAAACTGCCACAGCAGTAGAGCTAGCTGATGGTCAGATCATAGCCGCATCAAGAGAAATCATACTGTCTTGTGGGACGTATCGGACACCCCAGGTATTGATGCTGTCGGGCATAGGAGCTAAGGAAGATGTTACACGCCACAACATCCCGTTGACGGTTGATTGCCCCGAAGTGGGCCGCAATTTTCATGACCATTTAGCAGTGTGTCTTTGGTGGAAGTTGCGGCATCCCGAACAGGGCCTTGCGCTGGGAACCCCGGAATGGAAGGACTCGGCATATAGCAAAGGACTCCCGTCAGACTGGCTTGTCTTTTCGCAAGTTCCCGCCGAGATTCTCAGCCCCGCGTTGGCAGCCGACGGCGAGCGTCCCGACTCTCACAACCTTTTGAAGCCGAAGCGGTGTCACTTGGAAACGCTAGTTGCTTACGCACCCGCTGGCGCACAACTGGCCGACGTTGCGATCCCGCTGGATGGAACGCATGTGACAACGGCGGTGCTTGGAATGACCCCTACTTCGCGCGGCACAATCACGATTACCTCGAATGATGCTCAAACGCCACCAAAAATAGACCCAAATTACTACGCAACAGAAGCTGATCGCCAGGCGCTGCGGTATGGCATTCGTCAAGCTCTAAAATTACTCCAAGAAACTCAATCCGGCGGTAGCATTGTCGAGAATGAAGTGCCTCCAGCGGGATATCCAACCCTGAACGCTAATTCAACAGATGCAGAAATTGACGCAAGGGTCAACCGCGTAGGCAACACCTTTTATCACGCCGGAGGCTCTGCGTCCATGGGCAAAGTTGTAGATACCCAGCTACGCGTATATGGTGTCGATAGGCTGCGCGTTGTGGACGCGAGTGTCATCCCAATTCCGATTGCGGCTCATTACCAGGCGACTGTTTACGCCATCGCTGAAAAGGCTGCCGATATGATTCTAGGCCTACATCCTACCAAATAGGTCCATTGTGGGTAGCAAGCTCGGCAATTTCTTCCAGCCCTACCGCTTTTGTTATCATGAATTTTTTCTAGTAAGCCTTACCAAATTAAGATGATTATTTTTCTACGCGTATGCATTCAACAGCCGCTTCTTCTCTCTTCTGGATTATTTAATCCGTTCTATTTAATTAGCTATGTCTTTACCTTTATACTCTCTATAACGTTGATCGTTTGGATAAGACGTACCTAAATTAATTGGAAGCTTATATGATACTGCTCTCAGTAGGGATGTTGATATGATGCATAGTTCTCTAATCCTGGCAAAACTAATTACATCCATTTCGCGAATGTGTATGTATTGACCTGAATTGCTCTAGCCATCATGTATAGCGATGGTAAGACGTGTGAAGACAGTTCACTACTGTCGGCCGCTGAGGAATGAAATATGTACTGTAGTTTTGGTAAGTCTCTTCTAGCAGCTGGTTGTTCGTTGGTAACTCCTGCAAGGGGCAATTACTTTATTGACTCTGCATTCTGCTTGCTAAATGCGATATCCTAAAGTTGCAAGTTCAAGTCCGAAACAAGTTGCCAGTGGCTGCAAGGTGTTATAGGGAATGCTGATGAGCACAAATACACAGGGCTACCGTAGGTATTTCCAGGCGAGACTGGCTGGGTGGTCCCACCAAGCAGCCGAGGCTTGCGCTATGGGAATTGAACTAGATCTATCACTCAAGGTGGCAGTGCGCAACATGAACTGCGCACAACAGCCGGAATATGTAATCCGCTTTCAAGAGCTGGAAGAGCAGCTATAATGATCGATCAATCATGCGGCGCAGAGTAGGTCATCGTACTACCCTTCCGTGAATAAGTGGATAAAGTGCTGGAGACAACAAGCAGCGTTCCTCGGCTTGAGGGTGGGCCAAGATCCAAGACAAGCTTTTTGTAGTGCACGAGGGGCTTGAACCACGGGCGGCAGGTCCGCGAGATGCTGCTGCCGGGCCCAGCAGCCACTGTTTCGGCGCAAAGTGGATTCCTCGACCCGAGCAAACGGCATCGCCGGCCTTCCATGTATCCATAACTTTTGGGCGGCCGAGGAAAGCATCGTTTTTGCTTGATATTTGGAATTTCAAGGTTTTGGGATTTTACGATAAGCTATATATACATATCAAGCTTCGTGATTTCTAGCAGTCGGGTTTCGCTCACATCAAGAGTCTTTCGTTGTAAATGTGCAGCCTGTTCAAGTCGACTTCTCTTAACGGAACGAACCACTTCCAGAACTAATAAGCCCCAAAGTTAAAATTCTCGCCTTGGCCGCATACACAAAACGGCGACTAATATGAGCTCGTCCGACTCGCACCGAGCCCGCCGTCGGAGGCATCATACGCGAAGCCGAAATGGTTGTCGCGAATGTAAGCAGCGACATATCCGTTGCGACGAGCTGAAGCCTTATTGGTAAGCTGTTACATGATACGCGTATGGGGCCGCGTTAGATATAGTAGCTTACTTTATTGTGAAATTCTAGCACCAACTGCCTAGTGCATGGACGTGGTTGCCATTATGATGCTGTAGGCCCGAATATGAGACTCAGAACCACGCTGTCAAGTGCCGTGTTGGATCCGATGGGATTAGATTTGTTCGAGGTTTTACCTATCCCTATGCCGTTTGAGTCTATGAAACTGCTTCACCATGGTAAGTGCATCCGACATACTTGCGAGTTCAAACAAGACAACTAAACCCACCTCTTCATAGCGACCCACTTTCGCCTCTTAACAACTACTGTCGTAGCTAAAAATCCCAATGCTAGCCTGTAAGATATGCGCCATTACCTTCTCAACTTTGCATGTTCCATAGCTAAATAATATTCTCCAGTGCTGGGTTTGTTACCCACAATGCAGCCACATTTAGGTCCTTCTTACTCTTAGCCGGTATACATCATGTTTGGGCCGGTGGATCGCTCCAAGCGATCGAAGAGACGATGCTTCATCACAAGCTCGAAGCAATCCGTGTTGTCAATGGTATGATTGGCGATCCTCTGCTGAGCCAAAGTGATACATGTATATCGGCTATGGTCGGTCTGGCGATGGTTGAGGTATGTCCCAATGTCCCCTAATAGCGAAAGTAATTCGACTGACTCTTAACAATATGTATAGGCTGCGTTGGGAGATAAAAAGGCCGCAGAGGCTCATTTAAAAGCTTTGTCCCGGCTGTACGATGATCGCTATCCGGACCAGGACAGGTACAGGCTGTTCGGGCTTGTTGAAAGACTTGTTCTGTTGTAAGCCTGTCCAAAAAACCACTAGACCCTTTATCAGCACCCAGTCTAACACGGCTTCTTCCATCTCACAGGGCGGCCAGTCTAGTTGCAGCATCTAAAGACGGAAACGAAAGCGAGTCTCATTATTTTGTTAACGAGCCACGCGAGGGTCCAGAGCGGGTTTATCATTTCACACGACCCACACGGCCTGTGTTCAGTGCTGTTCCATTCCTTAGTCTGCATCTATCACCTTTCTACTACTCAACTCCACCCGACATTGAAGCTTGTAACGCTGATGCCGAATGCGAAATCATCGCAACGACTTTACGGCGATTGTCCATCTCTGTTTCAAACGAAGATACTCAGAGCGGCGAGGAAGAGAATGCAGCATCGTCTGGTCAAAAAATGATCAGAGAGACTCTTCGAGAAGACGCAGAATCATACGTTGTCTCGTTGCTTTTCAAGCCTTCTAGATCCACACGGGGCGACAGAAGTGAGCACGGCCAAGATCAAGCGCGGGCCTCGAGAAACAGCTCGCGGCTTCGGCGAGATGAACTTGAGGATGGCGATGACCAGTTTGTCAGCTTTTTAGAGCATCCCTTCGCAAATCTCCCGTCTGTCATGTTTCCATCTACATCACGAGCTTGGGCGTGCGCTGCATACCTCTATCTTCATTTGGTTGTAGATCGCCTCTCGCAGCAGCAAGATCATGATCAAGAGCCAATGGACATGGACAAACATCTGTGGCGTTGGCTGATCAGCAGTTTGCGCCAAGATCTTGTTCACACAGAAGAAGCGATGCGAATCGGAGCGCATAGCTCAGAGTTGTGGCTATGGAAAGCCATGCTTGGTGCTTACGCAATGACCAAAAGTCCGCTAGAGGCATCCTATGAAGAGAGTAGCAGCGAAGAGGACGATAGTGATGATCAGAACCTCCCCCATTTAACGAACAGGATGGCGATTAGCCCGGGAGCACGATCAAGTGGGCGATCAAGCCAGTTGTCTTCTTCCAGCGACATAGCAGACATGCAGTGGTTTGCTTCAAGGATAAGATCATGGAGCGCTGTGGCCCGGACAACATCATGGGACGGCGCAAAAAAGGCGCTGAGTCGCATCGCATGGCCTGAAAATTATCGCGATGACCACCACTTTGCTGATTTGTGGGATGAAGCTATGGAATCAGCGGTTCCAGAGTAATGACGTACGAGAAATTTCTCACTGCTGAGGGATAATGGATCTTGGATAATTCTACGTTGACGTATCCGTATAGTTACCTATACTGAGCGGCTTCGGTCCGGCGCAAACACGTCCTCAGTCAAGCATCTGAAAAAGAATAAGCGTTGCCAGCACAATTGTACATGATCAGGGATTTTTATAGGAACAATGATGATAGAATGAGTTCAACTAAAAGAAAAGCTGTCTCTACTCCCACGATGATTTGTCCATTATCTCGTTGATATTGTAAACTTAATTGGTGGCCAATTTCTTCTTAAAGTCAAATATAGCTTTAAGTCCTCCCGGAGCGTCGTATTTATCCAACACCATATCGATGCACTGCAGGCCAGTCAGTTTAATCTGACACCATTGGGTGATAGTGAAAGAGTCTCACCTGCGGATTCGTTGCATTCTGGAAATTATCATCAGAGAGTAGCCTGTCAAGCTCTGCTGCTGTTCGGACTTTGAATGTGTTTGTTGAAACTTCAGGAGAAAACGACTTGAAGAGTCCGCCGTAGTCCCAGCCAGGCACGTCGTTATAAATAGCGTCCCAGCCCTCAAAGTAGCGCTCAACAGTGTATCTAATCATGTAATGTTAGTATTTACTAAAACCTTTTCTGAATGAAGGGCTGTAGGTACCCATTATTATTAAGAATGAACCTATGTCCATGTTAGTACGTAATTCTCACTCATAGATAAAGGATTGACGACTTACACATAAGGAACCACACCGTGGCGATTTAATATAGATATAGCTTGCACCGTTAATTGCAAGCTTCCTTCGCCAGTGAAAACGATCATTCTCTTATAATGACCCAACTCTTTGCCCGCAATTGCGGCTCCGATAGCACCGCCAATGGCATAGCCAATGCTGCCCCAGACTGCTTGTGTCCAGTAATAGGCGCCTTTTGGCATTTTTGTAGCAACGGCTCCGACTTGAGAAGTTCCTGTCTCAGCGACAACCATATCGCCTGGCTTGACAAAAGAAGATAGACGCTGCGTGGAGAGAGAGGCGTTAGTTGATGTCAGTTTACTTGCTCAGGTACTGGAGACACATACAGGCCAAAGATAATCTTGCGTAATTATTGATGACGGCATATCCAACTCTTGTTCAAGTAGTGGCGCAATAGGCTCTGGAAGCGTTCTCTCAGCTAAAACTCTACTCATTTTGATTGCTTCAGTTAATCTCGGCAAAACCTGCTAATCATCAGACTCTAAGCGATTGCGCATATCTTTCGTTCTTGACTTACGGTAGTCATTCTTGCTTGGAATTGCTTATTTCCCACCTAAAACCAACGATTATTAGTATTATTTCAGTATGAGAGCCATGTGAGCTTATATTACAGTGATATGGAACCGTTGAAAGTCGATGATTGTAGAAAATTTGACTTGTTCAGTGAACATTCCGCTGTAGCTAAAGTAAGCACAACAGAGCTAGTTAGACTAACGCATTGGGACACTGACGTATTAAAATCAGATGGCATCTGGCCAAGCCAGAGTATGCAGTCCGCATTCTCAACAGACTTGCTCGTTAGTGGCAAGGAACCAACGCCGGCATAACAGCCTGCGAACAAGGACTCGTCCTCTCCAACGGCACCCTTGCCCATGATGGTGTTGAAATGTAAAGATCTAAGCGCCTTGATAAGATCGTTGGCGTGAGGAGCCCAGCTGTGTCTTCCAGCGCCGCCGTCAACAACAACTATAGGATTTTTAGATGCCTCCAGTGCTGTCATAATGGCCGCCAAGGCATTGTCGTCTTCAAGACCGGCTGATAGTGTCATCTTGATTGATGTCGTGTTTAGTGAGGAAGTAGGTACCATGGTTTTAACGACATCTTCAGTAATGCCGATGCTAAAAGGCATGAGCAAAGAATAAATCGTAAAGTTTTTTTTACTTTAGCGGAGACTTACTATCCAGGTTGAGAGTGGAACATCATGTCTGTTGAGAGGGTAAGCGAAGTGTTTTCTCTCTCAGAGATTCCTCCTGATTAGACGTACCATTCAAAACTCGATCGATTTCGGCAATAGCGTTTTCTGGATTCTTTAAAATAGTAGTTGCACAAGACATTTCCGACGAAATACGAACGTAATGGCTATATTAGGCGTTAATATGTGAGGTTCACCCTCAAAATAAAGGCTCATGCTCACTCATAGCTTTTGTCACCAAGAGTATGGTGCAAGATCCGTCCGCTTGACTGAGCTGCAAATGACGGATATCCGACGATATGCAAAACGGGAACCATTTCACAGAATGATCCACCAATACCACAGAGAGCGCTCAATTCCCCTGGCCCAAAAGTGGTGACAAGTGCTGCAGCACCTTTGAGGCGGGCATATCCATCAGCGGCATATGCTCCAACAAGCTCGTTTGGGGTACCAATCCATCGTACACCCGCAGGTTCTACGTGGTTTAGAAGAGCAAGTTCGTAATCTAGATACAGACAACGGTATTAGATATGAAAGTGTAACTTGTACTTTGACGAATGAAATATAACGGTATTGTACCTCCCGGAACACCAAAAGCTGTCTCAATGCCAATCTGTTTGAGACGGCGGAAGAGATATTCACCAACCGGAATCTCTGCCATGGTGATACGTAACGATATCTTGCTTGGAACTGAAGTAAAATGTAAAGAATGAACGAGTTGCTAAGCACTCGAACTCGCGATTAGAATAAAACGATTGCTCGAATATTTATAGCTTTGGCACATGATTATGCCAATGATACTGCAGTATATACAATTATACTAGTTGGTGAGTGATCAATTTGTCATGTATATGTATCATGGCTATCAATTTCTCGGCTATATCGGCCACCTTAGCATGCAGGAATAGCAAACGGATTTCGCTATTAGTACGCTACCGTAAAATATACGACAACAAAGCTGTGATAGTAGTTGCTCAACATACCCACCTTCCATATTCTCATTGTGACTAAGGCGACGGCCATACTTATTATAGCTTCCGCTGCATACTTCCAGTCGCGTAGTGCGGAGTAAATGTTGGGGGCTGTGCCCGAACTATGTAAGCTAGTTTGGGCTTTAGGATAGAAGCGCCGCCAGCATTCAGTGTGCGTGCATAAGCAAATGCGAAGGATCCGCATAGACGAACATACGCAGCTTGCATACACGTGGTTCACGTATGGAAGAATGCTAATGCGTTTACGTTACGAAGAATTTATCCATCCACTCATAGAGGCGACAACTTTTAGTTTGCCATTTACCGGTGCAAGCGTCTCTTAGCTGCATGCCGTAAACTCGAGTGAATTGCATTGTTAGGATCACAGCGCTCTTATATATCACATATACATTTCGATCATGTGTGCTCGCATCATTATGATTCGAATTTTAATATATTTCCACTATACCCTATTTGAAACAAGCAAGACCACTTGCCTCATAATAATAAACAAATGATGGGAGGTTGCTGCTAGTGGTTGATTGTATCAAATTAAAAGGGTGTATTGAGATAAGATGGTAGTATATGCTACGTAGACCGCGTACTCGTATAGATGTTTGAGAGGCCCAAATTTTGGTTCCGCGCTAAGATTTGAGTGAATGAAATAATTATGCTATAAAAATGAGTTCTATAGAAGAAAGGCAGTACAGAACCCGGCAAATACTTGGGCTTTCTGGTTGAGGAAACGAACCATCCATTTTGAGAAAATCCTTCTAATAATGCATGAGCCTGGCAGCCACCCTGAACTGTTAGTTTGGACACTATCTTATTCAAACACAGCATTACGAATCACGCCTATCACTATTTTGAGCGAATCATCTTTATGTGATTGCGTATCTAGATTACTTTTATAGACGTGAAAAGTGGTGTGGGCCTCTAGATAGCGAAAACTTGGCTCCCTCGCCGTGTATTGATATTACGCGAAGTTATACAATATTTGGAATTCTTCTGTGATCGCTACCAAGGCACTAAAGCTGATAGTGGCTAAACAAGTATAAGACCCGTATGAGAGTCACATCTGAATAGTGGGTGCCCTACATTTAGCGACTGTCTCAAGAGAGTATATAATCTTCCCGTTCGTCATAATTATCTGTTTAAGATTATCTTCTCAATTTAGGCAATACGCTGTGTCTCAGTCCATCTTCTAGACCGGATCTATATGCAAATACAATGGCCGAAATCACAATCACATCTCCAAGACGTACTGTCGTCCTCATCCATGGTCTCTGGATGACCCCTCTCTCATGGGAATATTGGGCTCGTTATCTTGAGGCAAAAGGATATGATGTTTTGGCCCCTGGTTGGCCAGGTGTTGATGACCGGACACCTCAGCAAATCCGTGATGACCCAAAGCCAATGGCGAATAAGAGTATTGATGAAATCTGCGACCATTATACAGCCATCATTACACGTCTCTCGGAGCCACCGATATTAATAGGCCACAGTTTTGGTGGATTGTTTGTTCAAATTCTCCTGTCTCGTGGCCTTGGAGCTCTGGGTATCGCCATCTGCCCAGCCAATCCGGCTGGCGTATTTGCCCTACCTCTCAGTACAGTTAAGGCGACGCTGCCAGTCTTGTTTAACCCTTTTGACTTCGAAAGCACAGTCAAGATCACGGAGTCTGAATTTCGTTACTGTTTTGGTAATACCATGTCTGAAGAAGAGAGTAAGGCTTTATACGAACGATACTCCATTCCTAGCATTGCACACGTTCTTTGGCAAGGCGCAATAGGTGGTCTCGTACATCCCAAAGGCGTATTGTATGTGGATTTCAACAAAGGTGACCGTGCGCCACTTCTCCTTATTTCAGGGTCCAAGGATCACGTTGTGCCACCGCAAACTGTGAAGAAAGAATACAAAGCGTATCAAAAGGGAAGTGGGTTAGTGGAGTACAAAGAATTTGAAGGACGCTCGGTAAGAACACTCTCAATATTTTCGACTTTCTCCACCTCCATTATGGTGATTGAGATACTTGTTGCAATTTGTGGGCTGTGTCTCAATTCAGTATCATGATTGCTAACTCCAAGCTACTTAGCATGGTATTGTCTGCCAAGAAGGATGGGAAGAAGTTTTGGACTATGCTCTCGTATTTGTGGAGAATAATTGGCCCAACGCTCAACCTAATCGTTGCTGAGAGATCAAGGGGGAAATGTTCACTCGCAAAATTGTCACGGTAGTAGCATAGGGATTCGCAACGATCTCGGTCTTTGATCTTTCTTTTGTCATTATTATTTAAAAGGATTCAATAATCGGTCAATGGGGCACTATGACTGTAGATAATGATAAAACTTGACACATTTTCTGACCTTGGATTGGTTACCTAAGCGCTCTGAAAGGCGAGTTGTTTTGAAGCTTATTTCATCATATACTGGTTTTGGCATTTCTACTCCCTAGAATGTTTCGAATAGCCATGTCATGATTTGATTGATAATCAGATAAGATAGTACCCTAACCGTAGAAGATAAACTAGCCACCGTCATATGTAACGCCAAGTAATGTTTGCAAAATGAGATGTAGGAGATGCAACTGTCTCATTGGTAACAAATCTCCCAAGTCTCTCGTGGAGGCTCAACGACCTGCTGCAGCAAGGCCAGGCATAGTGCAAAATAATGTTCCTAGCGAATCTTGGCACCGTAGCGCCCTGCTGGAAAATTAATATGCTTGTGACAATAACAGTCGCAAACAAGCGCCTTGAACAAAAAGTCGGGCCATGCAAAGCGCTTATTTCGTATAAACGGGAACGGAAACATGTTCCTAGCATATCACGGTTATATTTTTTTCCCCTTCGTCGGCTAACGTTCATGAAACGTCAATTTTGGTGTTTATAGTGGCTCCTCGTTTTGTTTAATTGGCACGGGTAAACTGGGATTTCCGCTGGGCCATGTCCCCGGCTCTCTTAGATGTACCCGACAAATGGGACCCACGGAGATTCAAGGGGTTCATTCGCAACAGCCCTGAAACACAAACACTGCTAAGCCATCACCGCAAACTTCTGCGGAAGTGACATATGAGCTTCACTTACTTCAATAACTATAAATCTTAAGCATATTCTCCGCCAACTGGTTTGCTGTTTTATCCCACACATCTACATTCTCTGCAACTGGTTTGCCCTTTTACCAAACACTCACCAATAAACTCTTTTAATACCTACATTTCGCTCTACTTTATCTTCTCACCATTCAAAAAACTCCTACTCATCTATTCATCATGCATTTCTCCAAGTTCTACGTTGCCATTTCATTGATCTCTTCAGCTGTCGCACTGCCCATTTCTGGCACATCAATAGCGAAGAGAGCACTGCAGTTCCGCGAATATGCCGATTTTCAAATTTCTGGTGGTACAGCGGGAAATGCCTTGAGTGAAGCTCAAGCGGAATTTCCGGTATGCACATTCAGTCAATTAATTACTCACCATCAACTAACTCTTTTTAGATTGATACAAGCAATTTGAAAGGAGTCTCGAAATCCGATCTAGCTATCATTAACGCCGCTCGGCAAACTGCAGAGGCTGCCGAG
The DNA here is from genome assembly GCA_000331835.2 of Trichoderma hamatum GD12. Classification (NCBI taxonomy): domain Eukaryota; kingdom Fungi; phylum Ascomycota; class Sordariomycetes; order Hypocreales; family Hypocreaceae; genus Trichoderma; species Trichoderma hamatum. The sequence goes on from KQ479175.1 coordinate 19,936, forward strand.
ACAGACGCTTTTAATGGTCAAATTAAAGCTGCTGCCGGCGCTGCGGCAACAGCGCTTCAGAATGGCAAGATCAAGAACAAGGTTTTGAAACTGTTCTTGGAGGTGTCGGCTCTTCAAATCCAACAAGCTCAAGGAGCAGACAACCAGGATAAAATTGATGCGGAACAGAAAAAGCTCAACAACAATATTGCCTTGGATAAGAAGGCGGCTGGACAGGCAAGTGAAGCAGTTGACTTTACAGGAGATGTCAAGCCAAAGAACTAGAGTAGATAGCGGATATGTTGAAAAGTTAAGATATTAGGATAACAAAGTATGCTTGCTGGACAAGTATATAAATATAATCTTTGTTATTCTATTCGAATACCAGGCCTGGCTTGAATCCAAGACAGGTTTCTATCTTCTGACAAGCAGACTATAACATAACAAGCTTAATAAATAAAACCATGTAGCCATTAGTCTATTTGTAAACTCTTAACATTGAACAGTCTAAAGTTAGCAAAACGCGTATCTGATAAGGGAACTTTAATTATATTTAACGCAAACATCAACTGATAGGCGTAACTAATTTTCAAACTGTTGCTTGAAGGAGTAGTTAAACCAATCGATGTACTTCCTTGGCATCCGAAAGTGTACGGCTTGTTCATTCTAGGAAGCTCATCCCACAAATAAATGCCGGCATATCTATTAGGATTAGTAATGCTGCTAGATATCTTAATTGAGATTATTCTTTCCTGTCACACCATTAGTGTGCTACAAGTAAGCAGCCGCCTGCACGCCAAGCAAAAGTCTTTGTGACAACAGTAAGCTACATAATAATACAACAACACAAATGCACAGCTTATATGGCTTTCAAGAGAGCACATAATAATTATTTTGTGCAGTATGTAAATAAACATAAGAAGTATATGTATATATGCCTGATAATACTCAAGTGATTTTGCACATCACAGTATATCTGGGCGGTTGAAAAGAAAGTACCAATGCATATATAACCTGGCATTAGTTATATTTCTTAAATTTGGTAAACTTTAAATTAAACTTAGTAACGTTCTATTAAAAATCGTGGCAGCATCGTATATAACATAGCCATTTGCAGGTTTTATGATCCTTATTAACTTGCAAATATATAAAATTTTATTGCTTTTAGAGAACTTCTTTTGTGTTACATCTATACAAACCTTGAAATCCTTCCGGATCCTACAGGATTCTTCGCTGAATATCGCAGGTTAAGAACACCATCATTATTAATACCTTTCTTGGCAGCTGAAAACATTTATATTAGTTATTAAATCGCGCATACTCCGTACAAATTATTACAATGCTACCTCGCAAAAGCTTGGCAAGATAACTAATTATGACGAGGCTGAAATGCATTAGCTTACTTACAGGCTTAATTTCATACCTGGGAAGAAGAAAATTAATATCCGCATTACTCTGGCTTTCTAGGCAGCTATGAGAAAATGAATAGGTAATATAAAGTCAAATATAAGAATGTCATAATTGCAGTTCCATTATAATCTGACAAAGCTAAACTATGGCATACGCTGTACAATTTGTCAAGTATTTTATTGTTACCAGGAACGATATCATATCTCCAAATCTAGATAATAGTAACTACTAGTTACATATGTACCACGCTAGTAATGCAAGGCCTGAATCAGCTTGTCAGCTACTACCCTCCACTCCAAATCAGTCTGCGCCTTCTGTACAAGCCAAAAAAAAAAAAAATAAAGAATGGAAGACGAAAGAAAATGTATAAGTATATAGTTTCCCCATATATATATACTGTATATATTTGCATATATATAATATTTATATGTCAAGATTTATTTATATATTCTATATTATTTGTACTATAATAAACGAACCTATATCTTACACTATATCCTTCTGTTTAGTTTAATTTCTTCACTTGCAAGATCCGTTGCCTGATTAATATGGTACCCTGCCAAAAAAAAAAAAAAAAAAAAAAAATT